>LPNX010330940.1:308853-330471 GCA_001517045.1 Pseudotsuga menziesii
TATTCATTCGTTCACTTACTGTCCACTTTAACATGTTGGCCCCACTTAACAATTACTTTACTAGACCCGACATCTCTAGGAGAGTCTAATAACCCTAGCACCCCACAACTATGGATACTTTGCCCTCCGATCAACAAGGAGGGTTAACATTGACACAACCATGGGGACTACTGCCTTGACTTACAATGGAGGGTTAAACTCAATGACTTTACATGATTTGTTACATTATTGAATCTCCCAATCGGAACATCGGGGCATGACATGACTCAATTACATTATAGATACTTCCCTAAATAAACACCGGGGAAAAATACATAAGATATACAAGTGAATACATTTCAAAGTTACAAATACATCAAGACAAGACACCTGCAGAATAACCTTTGTGAAGTATCCCCTTGATAACCTAGCTAAGGAAACTAAGGTCACCTCAATATAATCAATGCTCAGGCAGATAGTCACAAGAAGGATTGACCGTATGGGCAAGGTAGCAAAGCCCGAAACTCTCGAAAGAGCCCTCAGATATGAATACAATCCTGGAAATATCTTCCGTGCTACTTAGTTACAACCAGGGTTCATCCCAATCATAACCGCTCACATTGCCTCGTGATTAAGTCCCTTGTAAGAGGAGGATCCTAAGAAACACTAATTATATAAAGGAATTTCACACTCTCACCTTGACAGACACATAAATGTTTCATTTAGTGGTCTTGGGGAATTTACTCACAATGAACTATTCCAAGACCCTAAAACATAATCTTGTTGGTGTAACCTATGAAAGAAAAGAGTGCAATTCATTTTATTATGCTTTATTTTTATTTGTATTATTACTCAAAGGGTAAATGGTCATGCAAAAAATGATGTTATGACGCAACAAGAAGTAAAATGCACACCTAACAATCAATGCAAATGCACTGTGTCAAATGAAGAACAGGGTATGCTACTATGTGAAGTGCAAAATTTTCCTTCAAATGAATATGCAATATTTACTATATGAAAATATGACTAATACTCTTCAAGCAAACCTAATGCAAGTACCATGCAAATGTAAAATGCAAATAATGCATAATGATGCAAAAATAAAATGCTTTTGTATTTTTTGAATTAAATGAGATAAAAAGAAAAAGTATGACTCTATAACCCTCAGACTCTACAAGCACTACCAGACATCACCCAAGCAAAGCACCAAGGTAAAAGAGACCTAATGCACTAATCCCAAAACAAAAAATAGAAAATGAAATGACAAGAACATTTTCAAAAATTTAAACTAAGAAGCATCTCTGGTCAGAAACATGGGTGTATACAGATTCCAGAAGCATCCAAGAAGACTCAGCAATCATCCAAACTCACCCAACAACACTTAATCTTCCCCAAAAAGGCAAAAGTCAGGGCATACGTGATTGTTTGCAGAAAATCCATGTATATACGTGACTATTCAAGGGAAACCCACATGTACATGTGACTGTGAAGGAAAAACCCCCGTATAGGAAGACAAATAGATAGAAACAAGGTAACCAGACAAGATGAGACAAAATTTACTCCTGTAAGACACTTTTGGGAAAACATGCCCCCAGACCCGAATCATAAATAGAGAAATCAGAGCAATTCAAGAATATTGAATGCTGACAAAACCCCCATAAAAAACGACTAGGAACTCCCCAGTATGGTCGCCAATTTTTCTATGGAGAAAATTTCCTATGGCTTGGGGTGTATCAAAATAGATAGAGTAACCAAAGAGATTAATCTCTTCCCAATATGCAAGAGAAATAAAACATCTAATACTAAAGGATATTGAAACATACATTATTCCAGATGGTTGATGTAGATCCCTGTAGAGCTTTTCCAATCCTAGTTGTGTTAATAATTTACTCTCTCAACAATTAGAAAATAAGACAAGCATGCCATATAATGGTGTTAGACCTACTCTAGCATATATAATCAATAATGTATAAGTAATTAAAATCGCCCATGGATTCAATATTCATTTAAATGCACATCATTGGACAAGAAAAGATATTTCCATTAATATAAATAAGAGATTACATGAATGAGAACCTCTATTGGCACGTCTTTGAATAAGAGAAACTTAGTCCTCCACCTAGGCCTCCACCACCTCAATCCTCCATCTCTCGATAGCAAGCTCATAAGAAAAGACAAGATTGGGAAGAACACCAAGTTCTCCAAGGGACAAAGGGATGCAGACTCAAGTATAAACAAGCTATGACAACACTGGACTATAGTTTTCTTGCTCTTCAATTCCTCTCCTTTCAATGTATCCAAAGGGTTCCTTATATAGTGCTTCAATGGCATAATGGAAGGTCAAATATGAGCGATATCAAGGCATATGGAAGGCCAAAAGAAAAGTGACTCAGATCCACATCAAGGAAAACTCCAAAAATCTTTGGCCTTTTGCACACATCTCGATGTATGTGGCTTTAAGGGTCATATCCCTGTGTATACATGAGAATGGGTTTAAAAGTCACGTATGGAAAATAATAGGTGTTTTTAGGGATGATATTGGAAACATCAAAGGTACAAAAATAGTCCATGGGATCCAAAGAGTCTGCAGAGGGACAAGGAAGGCCATAAATGTGTGATCTACCATGTGTGGGAAAATCAGCTGTAACAGATAAGATATTAGTTTTCGAAATTTGATTTTTCTTGCATTGTTGATAAAGGAAACCGAAAAACCAATGTCGATGCAATATAGGTTGATATATTTAACCATACCATTGTTGGTGGAAAGATATGAGCACAAGTGGACTTGGATTGAGTGATGAGTACCCATAAAACTATGACAAGATTCTCTAAGAATCATTGGTTTATGTGATTTGGGAGGTGTGTGAGATGGCCTCGTGGAACAAGTTGTGGTTATTTGTTACTAGTGGGTGATGGTATCAAGATTGGGAGTAATTGCATAAGCAAATCAAACAATTGCAAGTGCAGTGCTAAGGTCTACGAGTGCTAATATGTGATGGAGCTGCAGACTTATCTCATTGGCATCACAAGTTTCAAAAGTGGTAAATGGAGTAGCTCCGACTATTGTGAAGAATAAATAACATGTTATTAGTGACATGTGTTACATAAATCAAAATTTATATAAGGATATGTGAATGATGCTCAAAGTTGAACATGCACTTGATCCTATTCATGGTCACTTTAGCGAGATTACGCATACATGCTACCAAATTTTCAAAGGAATTAGTAACAATGATCTATTTGCATTCGATTGGTATCCATTTTCGAGGGGTTCAATGGCATTGAGGCTGATCTCGTTGTAGATTTGTTGCGATCTCATTACCAATCTCATTACTATGGGTTGTTTCTTTGAAGCCCATGAAACAACAATTATTCCAAATGGAAATATATAACCATATGTGCTCTTACTTTCATCTAACTTTCCTCCACTCTCACTGTCAGTGTAGCCAGTGAGTTTAAAATTTTATGGTATTGAATACATAATGCAAAGGTATTTTGTGCCACTCACATACCCCATAATTATTTTACATTCTTTCCCATGAGAGTCTTTTGGTAACTCCATGAATCTTGAGATCATACTTACTCCATACATGATGTCTGGTCTCCTTGCTGCTAAATAAATAAGGCTTCCTACAAGCATTTTAAATAGTGTAGGATCTACAGTTGGTCCATCATCATCCTTGCTCAATTTTAAACTTGTTATTACTAGCGTCGGGACTATCTTGCAAATAGACATATTAAATATTTTTAAAACTTCATTTGCATATTTAGACCATGATATAAAAATACAAATTTTAGACTGTTGCACTTTAATGCCCAGAAAAATTTCATAAGCCCCAAATCAGTCATTTCAAATTCACTTTCCATGACTATTTTAAATTATTCTATGCCAAAGTCACCAATAAATATTAAAGCATCTACACACATTCATAAAATTAACAGCTTACCTTGCTCGTCAACTTTGGTGTACAAAGTCGGTTCACTTTCACTTCTGTGAAATCCATTTTGAGTGAGATAGGAATCAATCCTACTGTACCAAGCTCTAGGAGCTTGCTTCAAACCATAGAGTGACTTTTTCAGCCTATACATGTTATGTTGTTGACGTGGAACTGTATAACCTTGTGGTTGTTCCACATATACTTCCACTTCTAGATAGCAATTCAAAAATGTTGACTTAACATCCATTTGACAAACAAGCCATTTGTTTTGTGCAGCAATGGAAAGGACTGTTTTGACTGTATCCATCTGTGCGACATGTGCAAAATTTTCATTCAAATCTATGCCAGCCTGTTGTGTGAACCCTCTTGCTACCATTCTTGCTTTGTGATTCTACACATTTCCAATAGCATCTTGCTTTTTCTTGTAAATCCATTTGAGATTGATTACATCTTTATCTTTTGGTACATCTACGAACTCCCATGTCTCGTTCTTCTCAATATATTCTATTTCTTCATCCATGGTTTGTGCCCATACTTCTTCTTCGAAAACTTCTTCAAATGTTAGTGGATCATATAAAGGATAAAAAATGCAAAGAGGGAGAATGAATTTGGTGTACCAACTTCATATATTTCATTAATACTTCTTGTCTTCACTAAATCTGTCAGTGTCGAACTCAACGAAATGCTTGAAGGATTATGCTATCCTCTTGGTGTACTTCTCGGCATAGCTTGAGTTGCAACTTGTGTTGATGGTCCTTGTGTTGAACCATGTATCAATGTCATGGGAGTCGTCGGTGCTGCAACCGATTGACTTACCTGTGTTGTTTGAACCACTTCCTCCACCATGTAATCATTTTCAACATTTGACACAATCCTATCATTTATGTCGATAGTTCCATCCCATGATAGATTGTTGACAAATTGAACATATCAACTGATTATAAATTTTTGTGCGAGAAAATCATACAACTTGTATACTTTTGTGTTTTCAGAATAGCTATCAAAAATTCATTTATGTCCCTTGTTTTCTACCTTCTTTCTCAGCTCATCTGGAACATGAGCATATGCAACACAACCAAAAAATTAAAATGCGAAACACTATGATTCATACATGTTCATGCTTCTTGAGGAAATTTTTTCTTCACTCTCTATCAGACATCGGTTCATAATGTATATAGTAGTTCTGACTTTTTAAGCCCAATATTCATTTGGAAAATGCTTGGATTCCATCATGTTGCACGCCATCTCCATAATGGTTCTGTTCTTTCTTTCGGCAACACTGTTCTACTGAGGTGTATACCATGTAGTGAATTGCTTTAGTATTCCATGGGTCTTGCAAAAATTTATAAATTCATTCGAAACATATTCACCTCCTCTGTCAGTCCTTAATATTTTGATTCAATGTCCACTCTGCTTCTCCATGAGTTCCTTAAACTGCTCAAAATAACTAAATGCATCAAATTTATGTTTCAGAAAATATACCCATGTTTTTCTTAAGTAGTCATCAATAAAACTTAAAAAATAATTGCATCCACCAATGGATGATGTCTGCATTAGACCAAAAATATCAAAGTGCACAATTTCAAGTGGTGTGTGTGCTCTATATGACTTTTTGACTGGAAAAGTCTCTCTATGCTGCTTGCCAAAAATGAAGCCTTCACAGACCCTTTCTATTTCGTCAATAAATGGAAATCCTTTCACCATATTCTTTATGTGCAGTAGGTTCATCCCACCAAAATTTAGATGTCCAAATATGAAATTCCACAAACAGGAATCATCCTGAACGTCTGTTTGAAATGTAGTCTGAAAATTAGTGCTTCCATTTTTGTTTTTGTCGAAGTGCTCGACTGCTTCTTTACTTTCTTCCTTGAATACAGAACATGTATTTGTCTTTCCTTTCATGTCAGGAACTATCCTCAATGGAAACAAGCGATTTGTTATTATTGGCACTTTTGATATCAACTAGTTGCTTGGACGCTTGTCTTTATTCACACAACGATCATCTTCTATGTAGACTCTGTAGCCTTTTTGTATCAGCTACCCAGTTCTCAACAAATTATGTTTCAGACCTTCACTATGATAGACATAAGGGATATACTTACTTTCCCCATGTTTTGTTAGAATTCCAATAGTACATGTTCCTAAAACAATGACTTGGACATTGTTTCCAAGTGTAACATCAATTTGAACTGAATTATCTAGACTGAAAAACAAGTTCAAATTACGAGTCATATGATTGCTTCATCCTGAATCTAAGTACCATATTCCATGTGGACTTTATTGGACAACATTGCATTCAATTGGAGATGAATATGACATTAACATTGCACTTGTCGTAGTGCTGGTGTTGGTCGACTGATTTGGGATTTTCCTTCCTTGGTCATATTATTTCTTCCTACATTCATATGCATAATGAGAAATTTTTTTACAATAATGACATTGAATTTTTAATCTATCAATCCTCTCACCAATTGGCTTACTTGGGTTCTGATTCTCTCCTTTACCAACAACATTTGCAGGAATTTTGCATGTCCTCCTATGGAATAACTTCTTCCTCTGCCTCTGGATTTGTTTCTCCCCCTACCTCTTCCATCACTTATGGATGAATATGCTGCAAATGCACCTTCCAATGACGTGTTTGTTTTGCTCAGTCTATTTTCATGATTGATGAGTGAATCTTGCAGCTCATCAATGGTAAACAGTGACATGTCATTGTTTTCTTCCAAGGTCACAAATAAGGATTCAAATCTTGGGGGAAGGTTTCTAAGAAAATTTTCAACCACTCTTTGGTATTCTATGGCTTCTCGATGAGATTTTAGTTGCTTTATCAAACCAACAGCTCTGTTGTAGAATGAGTCTATCGACTCTGAATATTTCGTTGACAAATATTCAAAATATCTTCTCAGAATATGCAACTTGGAAGTTTTTACCTTGGCCAAGCCTTGATATGTGGTTTCCAATGTATCGCATGACTGCTTAGCATTAATTGTTGCTGCTACCCTTGGGAGTATTCTTTCATGCATGGCTTGATGTATGTATAATAAAGCCTTTCCATCTTTCTTCCTATGTTCCCTTTCGACATATTTCTCATCTTGTGTGAGAGTATTATATGTTGTCTGATTTGTTGGTTATGCATAGCCATATTGGATATCTTCGAGACATCTTGACCTCTGAACAAATCCTTCATTGTTAGATACCGATATTCATAATTCTTTCATGTAAAAATTGGAGTTTGCAATGAACAACAAGTGGAAGCCATTTTTAGTTTTTAATTTTCCTTAGAAAATTACTTTTCCACTTTTAAGACAAGATTTATTTCCTAAACCTTTCTCTGATACCATTTATCAAAAGCCGAGTTGATAAACTTGAGTTACTACTCAGTTATAAAATTTTCACGCCAACCTCTTTTTACTTTAACTTGTCAGGGGAAACTTGTCTATCTTCGACTAGACAAGTATACCAATATGGTCGGACTTATGGACCTAACTCTTTTACCTCAACAATTCATTACTTGTCAGTTCAACCAACACGTTTTACTTCGACAACTTGTCGGTTCTACAACTTAGACAAAACTTAACCAACAAATTGTTGGTTTGATAACTTCGACAACTTGCCGGTTTTACTCTATCATTTTACTTGGACTCACTTGCTCTGGTTTGGTTTTGGTCAGAATTTATAAAGGATATTTCTTATTCTAAAAGACTTAAGAAATTATAAAAGTTTTTCACCCACCAGTAATATGAAGTAAAACCCAACACAATCAACAATTGTACAGACTATAAAAACATATATCCAAACATTTAGGAAGACTTGTGTCGACCACTCTACCGTAAAACCTGGAACTTTTACTTGGTGAGAAATTTATGAATTCTTTGATATTTCACTCAAACGATAAATGTAAACAACATTTACACAAGTAATTATGGAGGAAATGTAAGTCTAAATAAACATGCATTCAACCATAAATTATTTTATTTATATAACTTGTCGCAACATAACAAAGAACTATATTGTCGTAAATGAAAACTTGAAATTTACAGAGATGTTTAACATTTTACTGAGCTTTGGGTCTCGACATCTTCAAACACATAGAAGCTTGATATTCAACACAATTCTCTCTTCTCTGTGCTATCCCCTGAGCTCTCTCTCACTCTCTCTTCTTGTATATTGTGTCTAACTTAATTTACAATCTACTTCTTCTATTTATAGGAAAAATAGAATTTACTTCTCCGTGAATCTACAGAATTTCTATTAATGGCTGTAATAACTATATACCTAAAACTTAAGTTCAAAAAATTGATTCGAGTGGATTACATTGCTGAATTGTGGAATCTTCACTATTGTCAAACTAACCGACAAGATATGAACTAATATGGACGCTAGGAGAGTAAACCGAGGTCCGATACAACTTCTACAAGTACTTACGTTTTCCAATAGTTCTAGAAATATTGTGTATCATGCTTGTCACAGATTATTGGTACTTGGAATTGGAAGTGCAAGCAGAATGCACTGGTAACAAAGAGGAGACCAATAGCCTCTAAATTTATGAGGTAGTGAGCTTCCTTGCACTGAAGAGATCAAACACCACTTCAACTAGTAAGGATTAGAGTTCACACAAAATTTTTGAGCTTAGTAACATCGATTAAACTTTACATATATTTTATAGTGTCTTTTCTGCAATTTCAGCTTATTTTATCTTCTATGCTTTTCTATGATTTGTATGATGTCTCCTAGTATCAAGTGGGAAGTCTACATTACTTTTCCAGGTCCTATGATTTTTATGATGTCTCCTAGTATCAGGTGTGTCGTCAACATTACTTGTCCAGGTCGGCAAGCAAAATCATCCATTCGAATTTTAGAGGATATTTTGATGGAAGTACAACAAGATCGATGAAATGGAAATTTTATAATTATACCATAAATGCAAATTATACCCAAACAAAACAACTTAGAAATGATAAATCATTAATCAATAACACATAGATTTACAACTCGAATAATGTTCAGTTGTTGGTCGGTCCATTGTCTTAATATGTCACCTATTTAAACTGTATTGAAATACGTAGAAAAGGAGAGAGTTGGTCAATCACTACTAGTGACTTCCATTTAAAACACCCCTCGATACAATTGTCAGGTGTGAAGGCTCTGGTAGAAACCTTGCAAAATACCCTTTGCCAAATTTAAGTCATGCACTATACAGCTAGCAGCTAATGCACTCAACCATGGATCAGGTAGTAACCCTGCAAAATACCCTTTTCCACATGCAAGTCATGCACTATGCACGTGTAATCTAATGCAATCCACGATGGCAAATAATTCTATGTGTAATAAACATATTTGATAACACTAGTGTAGTTACAATTCAGTGCTCATGGATTCAATATGATGAATTTTGGTACAATGGATTTGTGTCTATTTGTGAAAGTTTTGGTGGGAGGTTTGGCTCTAAGAATTCTGGTGACATCCAAACCCACAAGAGAAGGAATTCATTCTTTGATATTTCCTTTTTTGCGAGATTACATTCGAAAAAATTAACCTAGTTGATGATATAACCTATGAAAAGAAAAATATTGGTAATAAATTTTATGTTAAGCGTTATTTTTAAGGATTTATTACTCAGAGGTGGCGAAGTGAGACTCAATGATGTTTTGAATCAACATGTGAAATCAAATATGCCATGTAAAATTTCAAAACAAATACTATTAACAATGTCTTTTTTCCTTTTTTCTTTTTATGAAACAAAATGAAACTTTTAAATAACTTTGAAAACACAAGAACAGTTACATATCTATGATTATGTACAATAAAAAGAAATCATCAAGAATAATATTTAACAAATTATCATCACAATAATCATAATAATATGCTAACAAATGATGAAGTAGATTACATAATCCATACTAAAAAATAACCAAATGGTAAACCACATTACATAATACGTACTGAAAAAGAACTATCTTTTAGTTGCAACATCATTGTCTCTAAAAGATTCAACAACTTATCATCACAATAATCATAATAATGTGCTAACAAATGATGAACCAGATTACATAATAAAGACTAAAAAAGAACCAAATGGTAAACCGCATTACATAATCCATACTAAAAAAAGCTAAATTGTAGTTGCAACATCATTCTCTCTAAAAGATTCAACAATTTATCATTAGAATAATCATAATAATGTGCTAACAAATGATGAACTAATTACATAATCCATACTAAAAAAAGAACTAAATTGTAGTAATGTAAATTGTAGTAACTTAGTAAATTTCATGTAGATGTGTAAATAGATATAAAGTACCAACCAAAATCAAACTGATAACATTCATACAGAAAAAAATGATCTTTAGCAAATAAGAAAAAGAGCTAACTACGAAAAACTATCTTTGAAGCAAAGACTGAAAAGCCAACTATAAAAAAACCATCTTAGGCAAATAAGAAAAAGACAACTATAGAATGATCTTCAAAACAGATAAGGAAAATCCAACTAAAATCGATCTTTAGTTACGCATATTATTGCTGAAGCTAAACTTCTCCAGCAAAAGAATCTTAAGAATCTTAAATTATGGAAGGTCTCCTGAAATTGGAATCAAGAGTTCTAAGTAAAAGCTATATGTACTTTTCCTCCTTCCTAGCATTGTGTGGTGCCCTAACTTCCATGGATTCAAGAGGAGGGGAGTTTTCAAGCAACCAGACCAACACATCGATCTCCTTCTCATTATAACTCTCGTGGTGAAATGCATGTACCTTCTAAATACTAAGTAGCTGAAACTCTAAACTTGTTGGAATGAGATATTTTGTTAATCTCTACATTAAATTGAAAGCTCAAAAGCAATCATAATCTCCTCCTTACTCTAGACCAACATATAATATAATACAAAATAAAAAAAATTCTTACCAAATCAACCTCACCACTTATGAACAGACTCTCAAGAAGATGAAGCTCTTGGAGCAGGTTGGTAGTAGGAATTTTATGTTAATCCCTTTTGTTAATTTCTCCATTAAATTGAAAGCTCAAAAACAATCATAATCTCCTCCTTACTCCACACCAACATATAATATAAAAAATGATGTAAAATTTCAAAACAAATGCTATTAACAATTATTTTTTCATTTTTCTTTTTATGAAACAAAATGAAACTTTTGAATAACTTTGAAAACACAAGAACAATTATATACAAAACATTTACATATCTATGATTATGTATAATAAAATAACATCATCAATAAATAATCACTATACATCTATACTGCTTGTATATCAGTTGCAACATCATTGTCTCTAAAAGATTGAACACCTTATTATCACAATAATCATAATAATGTGCTAACAGATGAACTAGATTACATAATCCATACTAAAAAAGAACTAAATGGTAAACCACATTATATAATCCATACTTTAAAAAAAATAAAAATTATAGTTAGTAAATTTCATGTAGATGTCAAAATTGATACAAAGTATATCAATAATCCAAGTTTCAACATCATTCTCTCTAAAAAAATTCAATAACTTATCATCCTAATAATATGCTAACAATATGCTAACAATGACCAACCAAATTACATAATCCATACTAAAAAGAAATCAAATGGTAAACCAAATTACATAATCCATACTTAAAAAGAAAAGAAATAAATAGTAGCTATAAGGTAGTAAATTTCATGTGAATTTCTAAACTCATACACATTACCAACCACAATCAAACTGATAACATTCATACAAATACCACGTTATTCACCAAATAAGGAAAAGAGCAAACTACATAAAAACGATCTTGGTAAGCCATCTACAGAAAACGATCTTCGGCAAATAATTTGGATGTCTAAATTGATACATAGTACCAACCACAATCAAACTGATAACATTCATACAAAGGCCACATTCTTCAGCAAATAAGAAAAAGAGAGAACTACAGAAAAACGATCTTCTTTAAGCCAACTATAGAAAACGATCTTGGCAAATAATGTGGATCTCTAAATTGATACAAGGTACCAACCACAATCAAACTGATAACATTCATACAAAGGCCACGTTCTTCAGCAAATAAGAAAAAGAGCTAACTATAGAAAAACGATCTTCTGTAAGCCAACTACAGAAAACGATATTTGGCAAATAAGATAACGATCTTAAAAACAGATAAAGGAAAACCCAACTACAGAAAACGATCTTCAGTTACGCATAATATTGCTGGTGTCGAACGTCTCCAACAAAAGAATATTAAGTTACTTTTTAGTTACAGATACTCTTGCTGGAGCCGAAGGTCTCCTGAAATTGGAATCAAGAATTCTCAGTAAAAGCTGTATGTACTTTTCGTCGTTTCTAGCATCTCGTGGTGGTGCCCTGACTTCCATGGATTCAAGAGCAGAGCCGTTCTCAAACAACCAGACCAACACATCGATCTCCTTCTCATCATAATTCTCGTGGAGAAATGCCTGTACCTTCCCAATATTAAGTAGTGGAGACTCTAAACTTGTTGGAATGGCTGGATCTTTGTTAATCTCTCCATTAAATTGAAAACCCAAAACCAATCACAAATTGCTTGTTACTCCACACCAACATATAATATGATACAAAATACAAATAAAAAAATCTTACCAAATCAATCTCGCCAGGTATGAATAGACGCTCAAGATGAGGAAGCCCTTGGAACAGGTTGGTAGTACGAATATTACTTAAACGTTTCAGGAATCTGAAATAATGAATACTTAAACATTTTAGGAGCTTGAATGTCCCCGTGATCGCAGCAAATCTCTGAGCTGCCGATATATTGTTTGCTCCATGCAAGTTCATATGCAATGATATCTCTATCACAGTTCCATTTCTATCCATGTAAAGTTCATTAATTTCGGAAGAGAGCTCCTGAAACAAGAGCCCATTCACTCTCAAATCCTTTGTATAGCTAATTAAACTCAACTCTCTGAGCTTCGGGCAGTTGATGGTTAAAATCTCCAGCCGGTAGGCAATATCAATAAATAAATCTTCAATGTGAGGAGCCGAAATGGTGATCTTCTGGGGCACATCGCAAGACTCTAGTCGAAGTCGCTGCAGAAGCGGGCACTGCGAAAGAAATAGGGCTAAAGTGTCATCTTCGAATTCCACATTACCTAAGCAACATTGAGTCAGATTGTTGAATCCACCAACACCTGTTGGAATTTCAGAGACAATGCTGTCGTAGAGTGTGAGGCTGTTGATTCTATCACATAAGAAAAGGGAAGGAGGTAAAATTTCCCTTGGATTGTCAGGGTCAGCGTAATAGATGGAGGATTCTGAAAAATACCGAAGAGAGAGAGCTTTGACATTCATGGACGCTACACAGTGCACCCATTTACATATATTTTGAGGAGTAAAATTCCAGTCGTTTGTGTTATAAAGATCGAAGGTTTCCAGATTGGAGGAATGTAAGAAAAGAATGTTGGAGATAATATTCTCCACTTGTGCAATGGCTGCTGGATTGGGGAGGACCTGACCAATAAGAATATCTGGGGAGAGAAATAGCTTCTAAACTCGCTGGTAGAGATATCTCCATCTCCTGGAGAAAATGGAAGATCTAACTGCCTCTTTAATTGGGATGACGCACAGAAAATCTTCCTAAAATCTCCCTAAAATTAACCAAAAATCTTCCACATATCCTCAAAATATCACTTCATCGAAATTACATGAAATCAACCAGCCTTTACAAAATATGCCTAATACACCTTGGAAAGATAAAATATGCAATATATTTTTTACAATAACCACTAAAATTTTTACCAGTACAAAAATCCTTGGACATGTTGCTTTGGGGATTCCCTAGTGTGAATGTACCAAGAATTGAACTTGAATTGGCTGTGGTAAATACTAAATTCCACTTGGCGTGCTACTAGAACACGACCTAACCGACTAGAATAGTAGGTCCTAAAGGACATAATAGGATGGGCTTGGGTCCGTAATATATGCAACATTACAATCAAGGTTGAAGAAGAACAAGACACACTTCTTCAAACACAAGCGTTTCTTAAAGACTGAAACAACTGTTTCAAGACATACTTGCAACTGAATATCTAAATCGACTACAATAGCTAATAACATAGACCATAGCCTTTAGAAATTGTGCACAAAACAATCAAACAAACGTTGTTATTAATGTGATTCCACAGACTTTGGTCGATTAAATCCACTGAGCACAAAAAACCCAGGAATCCTACTCTGTAGTATTTATAGGATGGAGAAAAAAATTACAATAAAATTTGTACATCTTTTTTCAAAAAGAAACATGTAAATCGAAAGAAATGATGAGAATATTTGGGCAGATACATCATCTAATACTTGCCAACTCGGTTTGTCTTTTTGCTTCTGTATGGTTGTCTTGCTGAGAACTCATGGAAAAATGCACAGGTTGTGATGCACCTTACTTGTTGATGTTGTTTATCTGAATCAAGTAGGGATATTAGCAAAAACTAGAAACTTAACTTGCTATTGAACATGTCAATTGGCAACAATGTAATCAGCACAAAGTCATGCAGTGAAATATTTGCACATCCTTGTGTCAATTGAAGTAGTTTTATTAGGATTCACCTTGGTTTGTTCAGGTTTGGGTTGAGAATGGCTATGAGAACATAATTTTTTCTCATTTTATAAGAGCCATATGTCCTTTCTCATGTTCCCTAAAGTAGGTGACACTATAATGAATGATTATTTGGTGTTAACTTCATCAACAACTTGTTACTCTCTCTATTACGTATGAGGACTTTTTGGAAATGGTTACATTAGTTTAATTAGTCCTCAGTGCAACTTCGTAGGTCCTTGTTACTGTGTGGGTACCTTTGATACCCAAGAAAACAAGACTTCTTGAAAAGGGAGCTAACAATTCTTGGTGCAAGCATTGGATCACCTATGGCTTCATGGTTTGATCGTGTTGCTAAAGGGTTCCTTCCTAGCCTTTGTATTGCTACTCGCCCTGCAGTTTGAGCAAGGAGCTCCAATTGAGTGTTCCATTTCCACACAGAGTTGTTTTGATGTGTACGTATTTATCTCACGTATGTTGGAAGTGATTTGTATGTTTCTTTGGATTACTATAGCATTGAGCAAGACAGTTGCAACTCTGTGGATGTTGAAATAATTTATTGTCATTACTATTCATGAGTTGTTTTCTAAGCATTTGTTATCTTCTTACCTTGCCTATATAGAGCAAGTGATAGCTATGAGTTTTGGAAAGCAAACTCCGTTTCCTTTATTGGATATAAAATCCCAAAGAAAAGGATTCAAGACACAACGATCGGGAAAAAAAGAGAGGAAATTGGACAGCTCGGTATTATAAAAACATGTGCATTGTGCAAAGGTTTCAATCACTTTATTCAAGCTTTAAAAGAGGTTTATGCTAGGTAATGGACATACTTGATCTAAAATATGGATTCAAGTTGCTTGCATTTGTTAAAGGTTTTGAACAGGAGGATTATTTTCTGGAATAGTTCCATGTTTTCTACAGACAGAAGCCTTTTGAAGGTTCTATGGCTTCAGGTTTTCAAAGACTTGGAAAAGTTCAGATTCTTAAATAAGAAATCAAAAGTTATTCCTAAAAAAAGATGATATGGGAACCATGCATCATCAATGATAGAAAAGATGCTTTTGTTCAACTATTTGCAAACACAAACTGTTAGGTATCAAAAATATTCTAGTTAAAATTTGAAAGACAATTGGAATTCAAGGCAGTGAAACTGTATGAGCATATTAGTGCTAGGATAATCGTTGTTTTAGCTAATCTAAGGTTAGGAACCATTAAATTATTGTTGGTTTAGAGTAGTGAAAACACCAAGTCTGCAGTCTAAAACAAATGTGAGCAGATTCTCTCAAGCTTGAGACATGTTCACCTTTCTTTGCTCCCCTCCCCACAATGAGGAAACATAGATTCTCTTCTTCAGCCCACATAACTAGCTTATTGCTTTCTCCTATCATCTAGACATTAGGTGCATAGTTCTCTTATTCAACACCAACACAAACTTCTAGCATTTGAGGCCCCTCAACTGTCTGATTAGGGGATAAACAAATCACTTCACTTTTCCACTATATCCATGAGACATTGTGAGGAGGCACTGTCACATACGAATGGGAAAACTACAGCATAGCGGTCAATCAATAAATGAATTATCTGTTAAGTAACCCTTGTATTAATTGACTTGGCCAGGGAGGGTGATCTTGATAGAAAACATTACCTCATAGACTTGGTTTTCCTTGCACAGATCAGTATATTACCAAAATATTCCTCTCTTTCATGGCCTTGGATGCTAGAATAGACATATTGTAGCCTTGATCTCACCTCTTAGATATTCCATTGTTTGATTGTAAGTAAACAACGTAACGGCATAAACATCAAAATTCATTGAGAATGGCATGTCTTCTTATATTAACAAATGACAGTTTGAAATCTGGGCATATGTTGATTCAAGTTTCTGTCAATGCAAATTTTGACATGCTTGTGGCTAATTTCTCATGGCTCTTCCACTATTCTTTCTAGGTTCCAACCATTTATGCAAATCACCATATTAATATCTGACCTAAGAACTTTAATCTTTTCAATATCCTTTCTCTCAAACCTGACAACACCATATACACCTAGACCATCATTCTTGTATTAACAATATCAAGTGGTTGTGGAAGGCCATAAAATTACCATTACTTATTTGTAAAGATATCACATGTTAATGGATAAACATTGAAAATACCTCATAATGGGTGACCATAGAAGAAACCGCCTATGATCAGGTAGCTTCAAACAAGTCTGATCAACAATGTTAATTGCCATCAACCTTAGGTTCCCTTTATAGATAAAACATCAAGCAGGTCCGGTGACAATATAATTGAATAGGTTCTCTCTGGTTTACTGGTATCAATTAAGTACCTATTTGATCTTCCCATTCTTGGTTCCAACTAACTAAACTTTCACGACACTCCATAAACTAACCACTTATTGGTATAGTGATAACCTTTATCATATGTATGTTGATGAAGAGTCTGAGGCCACCATTGCCTGAAATGCAAACTTGAGTATATAATTATGTATTTTTCTCTATTTAAGTTGATACAAAATTCTTAACATACGACCTAAAAAAAAATCAACATTTGAAAATGCAAATTTCTAAATTATCAACTACTTTACTGGGATTTCAGATGAAGAGAATGGCTTAGCCTTTAGATGTTTTGAATAAAAGTTAAAACAGTGCCTACCGGTATCTCGAGATAAAATGTACATTTAGTTTCAGAAAATAGACCCCAAAGTTTGACAATAGTCTGTCAAGTTAACAAGCTATTACAATGACAAACTAATCATTTGTCATTGTAATATCCAGTGACCAAGACTGTTGTTAGGCCCTTCCTTTTCTATTGATCAGCCAAATTATGTTAAAATCCATCGACTGTCATATTTAAACTAAGAATAATTCGTAGAGTATTTTGAGATGTGTATGTTACCTCTTTTCCTAGTTGGTGACTTGAATGCCTATTGAGGTGAATAGAATTTGTTCACGAAACCTACAGAACTTGCTAGATGAAATAGTGGGAAATTATCAAGTCGTTGTGGCGGCCAAGCGCAATAAAATACCATAACATCAACGCCTCTAGAGTAGTGTTGGTTTAGACTTATTTTGGATTTATTAAGATGATGCATCAAGCTAGTTTTCCTTCCTGAAAACAGTAGCTGCATACACACTAGTATAGTTTCCTTCCATAATTGAAATCGACACACTATAACTCCTACCAGGTTGAGTCTAGTCGTTCAATCCAACTTAATAATAGAATTTGAGTCCAACAATGAATATGCCATTTGGGAAGACATACAATTTAAAGTGAAATTGCTAAATTTTTTCAAGTGCCTGCACCAAATATCCATGGTTCTATTCCATTTTTGTTTTCATTGTCTGCATTCCTAGTGCCCTTAAGCAAATGATCCCAACCTTTGAGAATGGTTGTTGTTGAGCATCTCAAATCAAGCAGGAGAGAGCCTGGTTATTTTCAGGAGAAGCTAGAATGGGGCAAAGCAATGATCTTGTTTTAGCAAGCGTTCCTTGAGAAAATATGTGAGGAGGTTTTGCAGTTTAGACTGGAAGAGAACACCAAAGCTCAGAACAAACTGGCAACAATTCGGGCTTTTCTTCATTGCAATGGTCCATCTTGTTGACCTAAGGCATTTTGGGACATGGGAGAAGGTAATCCAACTTGATTTTCAAATTGTCTATTTTTTTTAGGAACATTTGAGCCCTTGAAACTGCATTTCCTTACTCCTCTGGGTGGAAACCCTATGACCGCACTTCCTATGAAAAGGTATCCAATATTTTGAGTCTGCATTTCCTCACTACTCAGGTTGGAAACCCTCCTAACTTCAAAAGGTTGTGAGACTACCTTCGCTACAATGGATGGTCATAGGCATATAAGTCATATTTCATGTAAAATAAATAAAAAATTGCATGGTAATAAGAAGGATGGTGCACAAGACTACTAGTGCAAAAAGTAATAAGCAACAACATGAAAAAACATTGGCACAACTATCACCGCACAACACATGGGTTTTTATCCAAAATTCCCTAAAAATTTATCAATTCATAGTAAATCCATAAAATTAATAGGGATTTTGGAATTTTGTAAGCAAAGAAGGTGGTGTTGACGCCAGAGGTGCAGAATTCGTGGCCCACCTCTTCAAAAGTCTCCAGGTTCTTTCCAATGTTGCTTTATCCATGGAAAATATGGCAATTAAATAGAGAAATTGTAAACTTTCAACAGTAATTAATATCGATTCAAATATCCTCAACAGGTATTACCAATATCCATATCCATAACCCGCCAAACCCTCCAATGTTTGGTGCCAACGGATGGCTATTTGACATGAACTAACAAGTTGAGCAATAATCAGAATTGAAGGATGGTGGTTACGGAAAATCAGTCATCGGCCATGAATTCCATTGTCCTAGAGGTGGGTGCACAACTATTTGGTAAACTAGTTGGGTCATAGTTGGGTTGAGATGCACATGAAAATAGATTTTTTCTGTTTCTTTATAGATATATATTTTTTTATTTTTTTTATTTTATTTTGAAAATAGTTTTTTTTTCACACACACACACACACACACACACATATATATAATTTTATTTCATAAATTATGTTGATTTTTTTGGTTTTGTTTTATTTTTATTATTTGTTGGTATAAGTTATATAGATTTGTTTTGTTTTTGTTTTATTTAATTATTTTATTATATAAAGAAAATTTAATTTATTTTTATATTTTTTGTTTTATTGTGTGGACTAGGTTAAACGAACAATGAATCAGAAAAGTAGTAATGTCTAGTAGAGAGGTGGGATGTGGGACTAGGTAAAGACTATGGGGTAGGTAATAATCCTATGTGTATGGTAGAATTGTTGTAATGGCTGGTATTCTAGTAGTATGTTATACTAGGTAAAGCCAATAGGTATGGGGTAGATTGCCCAACCAATTATTATAATCTACTAGCCCATTCCTAGCTGGGTGTAAGCCATGCATATCAAATCTATATTCTAATTCTATTTAATTGGAGGTTTCTTTCACTCTTGCCATGTAATGTCCTTTTTCCCAATGAGTTCCCTCAACATCTGTACTCCCCGGCCTCCAGTTGTACTCCCCAATTCCTCTAGTTTAATGGTTCACTCCGAGCAATCAATCTACTAGCACCTTCTTGGTAAAGAGACTGAATATTCCTCGTAGCATAAATTCATTTCTATCATGAACCAACTGGCTCTTGGCTGCCCTACCTTCTGAATCTACCTGTCAAGGAATGTCATTTCAAAGAGAAACCAAGAAACAAGGTAGAATGGGACCTATAACTAAGTCATTATCTCCTTCGCAAAGAAAGTAATATATAAGGAAAGAGGTCGAACAATAAAAAATGGTAAGGAAAGTTACGAGTATAATTAACATGTATAAATGCAAGTTCCCCATTTGAAATAGGAAATCCGAGATAAAACTCATGGCACCAAGGTTTGTAAGAATCGCCCTCAATAAAAATATTCTAATGAATATTTCCTTGCATAAGGAGGCATTGACTCATGTATCAACTCTGGGATCGACTACATGGAGTAGCATAATGAGTATCGGCATCAACTCTTTACGCATACTTGGACTGATTAACATCATCACCACCTGACGTCGACTACATGAAGTATAGACATCGAGTGTATAAACTCTTGGGATTGACAACATTTATATTTCTTTGGTTTTTTTTTATATTTTTGTTTTATTTTTATTATTTTATTATATAAATTATGTTAAATGGTTATATATTATATTTTTTTTAATAATTATCATATAAGTAATTTAGTTTTATAAATGGAGTAGTTTGTACAGAGTTGACGATTTGGCCCGAAACTCGATCGATGTCATTGCCACTTCTCCCTCGCAACCTTTTGCACCAAGCTGGACTTATATGCAGAAAATTTCTTGCAGGTATCAATGTTTGTCTCTACCATTTATGGGAGCTCGTCAAACAATATTATGATCCCTCTTCTAATGCAACTTGGCTCTAGATTTTTGTGAAACACTTGTGTACTACAAAGTGATGTAGATTACTAATCAATCACTATGTGTGAAAGTTCTTGTTGAGGTTTCATCAAACACTTGTAGTGAGCACTGTTGAAAAATGGATGTAGGTTTCTGGATATACAAGGTTTGATTTTAAGCTTACTGCAATGGGCCCTTACAATATAATATGCTCATAATACAAATAGTTGGTGTTGATTCAAAAGATAAATACGACAAATTTATATGAGAAAAATATTTAAATACCATACTTAAAACAAAGTTCAATACTCAGGAAACCGGATCTGAATATTACATAAACATCTGACCTATGCAAGGGATATTAAACATCTAACCTATACAATCGAAAAATCAATAGCACCTTTAGTCAGTAAATAGTCTCTTTTAGTGGTCATTATTTGACTTTGAGAGTGAGATGGTAATGTGTGGCTATGAAATGAGTACACCCAATTCTATTTGTGTCCCTTTGCAAGCAGATAACAACAATATAACAATGTTGTAATGTCAATCTTCTTTCCCAATGGTGTGCACCCTCTTAGTACCCATGCTGCCTCTAGCTGGAGTACTAGTTTCACCTCTAGCTAAAGTACTAGTTTCCTCTCTGTAACTAAATCGAATCATGTGATGACATATTGATTATATCAATAGTGATACGATTGTACATTGACCACACCCAATTTACATTGATCTTCCTTAAAAAAAACACAGATGCTTGCAATGCAGACACTAGTACAAAATGAGGAATTAGCTACTAGGTGACTAAAATTTCTAGTCACCATAGGTTTTCCAAGTGATTTACTACTAAATATGAGCAATTTTGATTGACCCAACTATAAACGACTAAAATTAACGACTAATTTAGTCACCAATTAACAAATATGACTAGATAATAAGTGACGGAGTTAAAAATGACTAAAATAAATGACTAATTTAGTCACGGCATAAAAAATGACTAGCTAGAAGAATATGAATTAGTCATTTATGTTAGTCATTTTTAATTGTGTCATGGAAAATTGCAAATTTGGAAAGGAAGTGTAATTTTTGTAAGTTGTATACCTTATATTAGTAATATTAGTGCCATGCACCTTGATCTTCAGAGATCCAACAAAGCAATTGCATGAATTTTCTCTTGACCATCTTTATCCCTGCTGCATCATTGAAG
>LPNX010330963.1:0-11344 GCA_001517045.1 Pseudotsuga menziesii
ACCGAATTTTATGCCATCCATGGAAAACAACACCAAACCATGTAATGACGATGGTGCAACTCAATGTATCCTGTCGTTCACACAAAAAAATGTGTTTAGTTGAGGAATATCCTTGGGTACCCATTGTTTCACTAGATTTTTGTACCTCATGGGAACCTAGATGTCACCTATTGTCTCATCATCATAGGAACATGAACCCCCTTCAGCGAGAAAAAAAATCCATTATTTTATGTAATTTTCTTCTGATCTTTTGACATCTAGTTGATATAACTCTTGTAGACCTACTGGTTGTCTCACTTTCATCTAGTCTTATTGAGCTACCCTCGATCGAGGAAGAAATATATGAAAAATACCTATTTGGTTCTACCTACACCATGGGAAAAAACTTCAAAGAGGACCTTGATGTGTATGCATAGTTCATATTAGAAAATTACAAGTGTTTTTAGGAATTTTGCAACTGGTGCGAACACCACTTGTTCCTCTACCCTGTAAGACACAAGTGTAGAACAAAAGAGCACAGTAGCATGTCCTTCCCCTAGATAGTCAATTTGATTAATATGAAACCAAAATCATACCTAATATCTAAGTCCTTTAGTCCTTGTTCCAAAAGTCCTTCTTTCAAACTTTAGTACCTGCAAAAGAGATTAAAAGATAAAAGCACAAAGTGAGAGCATCATGACAAATCAATCATCTATGTTAGTGATAAAAGAGTTTAACAACATTTAATTGATATTAACACACATTAAATATAGGAAAGGAGAACACTTTTGTATTAATAATAAGAGAGTAAAGTTACAACCATAAAGCCTTGATGTTTCTATCTTTATCCTCTACAACATATCTACAATCCTTCACACTTACAACAATCTCTTCACACAAATGCTCACTCTATATTTCCTCTAAACCAGATCTCAATCCAACATCATAAGGGTACTTTCTTTGTCCTCCTTCACTCACTCCATGAAGGCTTCATTTATAGGCCATATTTCATCAAATTCAGTTAGGAAATGGATTGGAGGTGATCCCAACAGGTGAGGAAGGAGAATGACACCTCTCCCAAGGTAGTATGAACCAAGTCCATGGAGGCTTTCACAAGGAATATTCTAGAATGATAATTTTTCATATTTTTGGTTGATCAGTGCCCTTGGCCTCAGGTGAAAGAGTACTGGCACTTTTTACTCAAAATGGAGAAGCACTGTCAGCGCATACTTCCAAAAGACAAACCGGAGCCGATGATTTTTTCTCCATGGGATAAAGCACCATTAGTGCTCTATCATAACTGGGGAAAAGTTCTAGTCTTCCTAGGGATGAAAAAAGTTGCTGAAAGAATCTTAGGCTAGGATTTCTGAAAGGAAAACAAGCAACTGTGGAATATTCAGGTGCAGCAGAATGACCCCCAACGTATGAGGCTAGAAGGAAGTGATAGGTGAAATAGTTTGTAAGATATCAATCTGGTATAGAGGCAATGAGAAATAAGTTCATAACTTACATAGGACCAGTAACTGACTTATCCAACTCGATCATGGTTGCATACCAATACATTGCAGATCCATGAAAATGACTATGTCATGTCTGCTAATAATACATTATAGATCCATGAATAACTAATGTAGGAGGTGGAACATGGCTATGGAACATACAAAGTAGATCCATGTTACCTGACCTAAAATACTTAACACGGCCACCAAACATACAACATGGATCTGTGTCAAGACTCTAACTGATATTCAAAAGCAAACTGAGCATATGAAACTATAGTGATGAAGCCTAACCATTTAGGGTCTTCATTCTAATCCCAACTGATACGATTCTAACCATGTGAATAGATTTTTTGACATTAGACATGGCAGAAACCGCTTGATTAGCAGTCATTGATGTATATTGTTAACAAGTGCAAGGGAAATCACCATTAATTTCAATGATCCCCAAGGTATCTTAGTACATTCTCTCAAGTGCAAATAGATGTTTTAAAGTCGAACACTTGATAGAATATTTCAATCAGAGTTCATTGATGAAAACCTGTTGTTGAAAGCGAGGAAACCTGCCATTGAGGCATGTAGGATTCAAGGTAATTAACTATGTTTCTAAGTATAATTCCCAAATGATGAGCTGGATTCGACAGGAATGGACTCGTCAAAGGAGGGCCATGATGTTTCCCCCATCATTGACATGAAACATGGAATCAAAATGTGATTTGAAGTGATGAAAGTGACTCAGACATGACTGACTTTATGAATAGGTAAAGTTACTAATGAGTTATTTTTCAAAAGAGACACCCTTTGAACAATTTGCGGCATGACAAGCAACTTAGTATCATTGAATTGACGAGGCTAGAACTAGGTGTAATTCAAGGAATTTAACAGATCATTGTTTGAATTGACTCAAAGAAGTCAGGTAACTCACGAAAGTGGATCGACTCGGAGACAATCTGAATACCCAACTGTTCAAATATGCAAATGCAAATAGGTGCCATATTCAAAGGTGGATTGTAGAATTCCATAAATACAAATGAAAAACATTCCCCTTTCCCTTAATTTCCCCATATTGAAGAATGAGTGTCTCTTTTTGCTTTTATGAGTCCAAAGAGAGTAATAAACACTCATTGTAGCTCATCAAGCGATGAGTCCATTCTCACATATTTTACGAACCTGAGAAAGGAGGGGTTCGTTCCAAGATAGGGTCTTTCATCGCTTTATTTTTATGAGTCCAATGAAAGTGAACTCAATATTGTTCATGTTTAGAGAGTCTGAACGAAGACACAAGGAGAATCCAAAAGGTCCTTTTTTGTAAATAGCCCTAATCGGTCCGAAAAAGAGATAAATTAATACCAATTAGTCGATCGTTCTGATACTTTTACAAGCATGAACGTAGCAAGTTCTCTTGGAAACACTTTTTCTATTTTTATGGAGATTGAAAAGAGCTTAAATATAACTCCGTAGTGGGTTCTCTTTTTCATAATCCAGTTTTTACGAGTCTGAAAAAAGAAGAAAAAGTGGACTCGACACTCTTTTACCGGTTGTTTAATGAGCATGTGGAAAGTGTACAAGACGATCGGTACTTTTTCATTTCCACTCTAAGCTTGAAAAAGACAAAGAGATTAAATCATAGCCACGAGCCGCATAGATTTGACCTGGAAGCTTAAAAATCACATTAAAGCCAACTTCATTAAAAATTATATAAAACAAATAATAAAAACCCACTTCATTAAAGTAATTTTGGAATTAAAAATAATTTCTAATTAAATAGAAATAATAAAAAGACCCAAAAATGATATAAATAGAAGGTAATAGTAATTTTTTTTTACCATTGTTACTTTACGATTTGGAGAGCTTGGAGTTGGAGTGAAAATAGGAGAGCTTCCTTTGGTGATTATGTGAGCTTTGGTCCGCCGTTTCTCAAATTGCTTGGAAGAGGTAACTGTCATAACCATTTCTTTTCATTCCCATGGTAATTCTTTTGGTTTCTTACCAGAGATGGAGGATTTTGGAGAGTTTTTGGAAACCCAACCTGCACATTGGGTGATGCCAGTTTTTTCCAAGCACGAGCGTGATGGCACTCTGTCATGCTAGGACAAGTGCGTCATAGGAGCTCTATCCACAATTGACAGGAGTGCCATAACTTGACGCCCTGCAGTGCTGCGACAAAGGTGCTCTGTCTGCATCTAGCAAAAGCGTCGAGTGCTATGTTTGTGCAAACAGAAGGCACTGCAGGTAGTTTTTTCAAATCACTATGCCCTCCGTCCATCAAAAACAATTTTTGTGTTTCCTCTATCCATAAACATCAAATTTTTTTGTGTTTCTTTGATCCATGAAATGTGTTCTAATGCATGTTCTTGATGTCTTGTAGGTGTAGAACAACATCCATGACATGGTAATATGGAAAGAGCGTGAGCATGAAACAACAGAATACCAAGCTGTCAGTGATCCGGCCACTATAGAGGCCCTGGAGAACTATGGGTTGCTGAAATATTTCAGGGTGCCAAGCATGAAGGATTATATACACCTTTTAGAGTATATTATCAATATGTGGGACCCTGAGCAGCAAAATTTTGTGTTCTATACCCACACTTTGACCATTGACATTAAGGACATATACTTCTTGACTAGGTTGTCTTGAAGAGGGAGACAAGTGGTTCTATATGTCCCACGGGGTGGCGAGATTTCCTTGGATGATATAATTGACAAATATTGTGCACTGGGGATGCATTCCCAATTTGAGAAGCTCCGTATACATTATATAGTGGGCTGTCCTTTGAGGACGATAATTTATACCATCAGGAAGGTTGTCAGGACTAGATCCACCCACCTCTCCAGTAGGGCACATATGTTGTATTCCCTAGAGTGTATGGATCCTATAGTATTCAACTGGTGTGAGGGAATGCTAGTTAGCCTGAAGGATCAACTGAACAGGAGAAAGTGGGGGAAGCTTAAACAATTTGGGTATGGAGTTGTGGTAGTGTCTTTCATCCTGTAGAGGGTACCCCACATGAGACCCTAGGTGACTGTGAGTAGACTAGATCCTGAGGATCCTAGGATGCTCAGATGGGTTTATATTATGGCTCGTCATAGTGGCGGGAGTTCCAAGGTTCTCTATGGATCAACCTTCTTTCACTGGTTGAGAGGTCAGCTACTCATTATCAAGTAGTATGCCTATGAGGGGGAAGACTTCCACGAGGATCCATATCTTTCGCTACCCAAGGGTCAGGAGTGGGATGATCGAGGTAAGAAAGACATTATCCACCATGTTTTTAAATTTTTCAAATTTATTTAATTTTTATTTTCTAATGCTGAGATAAGTATAAATGGTTTGTGCCGACGTTGTACCTATCCATCCAGCTAGGATGTCTCGTATTGAGAGGTGGGCTAGAGTTATATATGGTGTCTTATCACTCTGAGGAAGATGAGGAGCATGGATATCTGGAGGAGAACCTTTAGCGTTTGACTATAGGGATTCCTGATATCACCACTGATGACCTACCCAAGTGCTACCAGCATCATACTGTGGGAGTCTAAGGATGGTTCGTCAGGATACTCTGTAGAGTGGCTAAAGCCATTATATCCTATAATGAGTAGCACAGCAATGAATAGTTTCCAGATACTTTCCATTTTTGTGTATGTAGTCCTACTGAAAGCTTCGAGGCTTCATATTTTTCCCTGTATATGTATATTTTGAACTATGATAGTCCTGAACTTTGGGGGCACTAAAAGATTGATGCTTAATCCCATTTCTATATCTCAGTTTCACTGTTTATATGTGTGTGTGTGTGTGTGTGTGTGTGACAAACTTTCTTTACAGATGTGTGTGCAAAAATGTGTCATGTGAAATGTATTCCTACTTATGAATTTACATGCATGTTTTTATGTTATAATGGATTCTTAATTATGAGCAATATACCAATATAAGACATAATTAGCTAAGGAATCCACCACAGAATTCAAATGTCTCAGAATATGTTAACATGACTTTATAAAAATACCTTTCTAAGATCCTAACTCTTCGGAATGTCCAAAGGAGTACAGGGTTCCAAACGGTGTAGACACGATTTAGCTATTAAACAACTAGTTCTAAATCTAGGTAAACCCTAATCTCCCTTACATCGCTAGCCAGGTCTTCCTTCAACAATCCAATCACTGCATGATACTCTACGAGATTGTTGGTGGAGGGACCTAAAAAAACGCCCCCTAAACTCACCAGATCACCTGTAGGGGAGTACAGTACCCAAGTTGTCAATGCAAGAGTTAGCGTGTAACGATTAGCACTGTTTGCAAATCTAGTAAAAGTGGTCATCTGACCATTAGACATAGGACATACATAAGTAGGATTTGTGAGACACATCTTAAATCACACAAAAAACCACACTTTTCAAAACAAAACACACAACAATCTATAAACAATATTTACAAAGAGCCTATGCTAGATGACATAGGCATAGTATCTTTTAAGCTAGATCCCATTATGGGGTTTACCCAAGGATGTCCCATCGTAGTATACTAACTCATATGCACCCTTTTCCAAAACGCGACTGATAATGTAAGGCCCATGCCACATATATTTGAATCTCCCTACCCTTAGCTTATCATGATTCTATTCATAAGTCCAGACCAAATCTCCTTCATTGAAAGAGCAAGGGTGAACGGTTCTATCATATTAGTCTTTCATCCATCGTTTGTGTGCCTCATTTGCCAAGGCAGCATCACAATGAGTTTCATCAAGATTATTCAAATACAGAAATCGTTCCTCTTCTATAGTGGTGTTAGGAAAAATTTCTACAATGATCTTTAGAGAAGGAATATCACATTCTATCAGGAGAGTTTCATCTAATCCATATACCAGTTGAAAAGGTGTGAACCCGCTGGAAGTCTTTATAGTAGTCCTATAATCCCAAATTGCAGAAAATAGTTGCAAGTGCCAATTTTTTTTCGGCTTCCCTATGATTTGTTGAAGCATGGATTTTAACACTTTATTCATTGCTTCAACCTGGCCATTGGCCTTGGGGTAGTAAGGCATGGATTTATTGTGGAAAAACCCTAACTTTGCACTAAGTTATTCCATCATTTTGTTCTAGAAGTGTGACCCATGATCGGTCACAACGGCCCTAGGAATCTCGAACCTAGTGATGATATGGTTAAATAAGAACAACACAATTATTTTTCCATCTTCGGCATATGTGGGCATAGCCTCAGCCCATTTAGTAAAATAGTCGACAACCACAATAATGTAGCCATGCCCCCTGGATGAGGCAGGTCCACAATGCATGAAGTCTATGACCCATTTCGCAAAAGGGCCAACTGTTATGAAAGGATGGAGAGGAGCTGGATGGGTGCATTTCTTAGTTGTGAACATTTGACAGGGAGGAAATTTATTGACAGTTTTAATAAAGTATTTGAAAATAGAGGGCCAAAAAGATTTTCTGGGAAGTAGCCAACCCAGAGAGATGACCGCCACAAGCTCTAGAGTGGAAATAATTTAAGATGATTTCAGCTTCTTCATGTGTAAGACAACATCACAATATAGAATTGACTCCATGACGATATAAGGTATCATTTAAAATGAGATAGCATTTATCCTGGTAGCGGATGTGATGGCACTCATCATGAGTGGCAGTGGGATGATATCGTAGAGTCTGGAGATAAATAATAATATATCCATACCATGGATTAGTCGCACTAATGAGAAACAATGATTCATCAGGAAATTAATCAATGGGCTATGTTTCCTTCATAGTACGGGGAAGGTCACATATAAGCTGAATAAAAATAAGGGAGTTCTTGGAAGTGGTTTTAGCAAACTCCAACTCAAATTCCTAGAGGATAATGATCCATCGTGAGTATTTTCCCCCAAGTACCTAATGTGTCAAAACATATTAAATGGGGTTAGATTTAGCATAAACAGTTGTAGTGCAAAGAAAAATATAGTGACAAAACTTCTAGACCACGTTGACCATGGCAAGAGCTAGTTTCTCCACATGTGAGTATCGGGTTTCGGAGTCTAGAAGACTCTTGCTAGCATAGTAGATCACATGTTCTTGGTCATGTTTGTCTGTTTGAACTAGGACCATGCCTATAGTTGTTAGGGATGCAACCACATACAGGGAATAATCCTCAGTATAATCAGATGGTTGCAACACTGGTGCGTGGGTAAGAGCATGTTTGAGATTGTCAAATGTGCATTGTGCGAAGTCATCCCAAACAAAAGGTGTATCCTTTCTAAGAAACCTCATGAAACCATGTATCATTTCTACATAGTTGCATATAAAACAACGTAAAAAAATTTCCTTCCCTTGCAAACTTTGGATTTTGGTTACATTAGTGGGAGCAGGTAGAGCCAATATGGATTCAATATTCAAAGGATCAATATGGATTCCATCCTTTGACACGATGAAACCAATAAATCAGCAAGTTTCGACATAAAACACATTTGTGGGGGTTCAAACGAATGTTGAAATGATGACATCTAAGAAAAATAGCTCTCAGATAAACGACATGAAGGTACCGCCGCTTGGAGTGAGTACGAAGGTCATCGATATAGGGCTCCACAATGTGTTTGATATCATGAAAAGCATACGACATGGTGCATTGAACTGTAGCACCAACATTTCTAAGGCCAAAAGGTAATTTGTGATAGGAAAAGGTCCCCCATTGGAAAATCAAGGTCATATTATGTTGATCTGAAGGGAAGATTTCGATCTGATTATAGCCAAAAAATCCATCCATGAATGAAAAGATGATGCTTCCAGTATATTTATCAATTATTTGATCGATATAGGGAGTAGGGAAATTGTCTTTTGGACAAGCCTGATTCAAAGGGCCTGAAATTGATACAAACCCTAATAGTACCCTGCTTTTTGTTTATGGGGACTATATTGGATACCCATTTAGTTAAAGGTATGGGGTATATAAAACCACCCCTTATAATTTTTTCAACTTCCTCCTCAATGGTTGCTACTTTTCGTCGATGTAGCTAGTGTAAGTTTTGGTGAACTAGCTTGGCACCAGGGTAGGTTTTGATCTCTTGAACGATAATGGAGGGATCAATACCTGGAATTTTTTTGTATGTCCAAGCAAAGACATCTGGAAATTCCTTGAATAAGGTCGTATATAACTGAACCTTAGAAGGAGAAGAATTCTAGCCTATTTGAATATTCTCTAAAACACCAAATTTCACTGATATGTCCATGCACATAGTTTTGGTAATATTACATAGATTTCCCTCGGACTCAACATCATGAGTGAGGATCGAAGACTGAGGATCCGTGACTATATTAAATGAAAATTTTGATGAAAAGTTCTCTTCTACCACATGGAAAGGGGGAAGGAAAGAGGGTCAATGATGATGATTTCTCCAAGGCATCGCTTCCCAGGACATAACTTCCATAATGGATTCATCAGTAGGAAGTGTATGTGAAATATAATCTAGAGATGGGGGGGTTGTATAGCCAATATGGTAGGTGAAAAAAACATGAGGCCACCAACAAATAATCGTTGATGGTAGGGTCACTGTTGGATTGTATTGCATTGTATACTTCTACAAAAGGACTAAGTGATGTAGATTCAATAATAGATTTTCCTTTGTCTATGATAGAGGTATAAATCTTATTTATGGATGCATTCTATGAAGTAGGAGTAGGATTTGAAAATGGAAAGACTCCCATAAGTGAAGAATCTTTAAGAAGGCCTACTGTGATATTCTGATACTGTGGGGTAGTCAAAAGTGGGACATTGTTTAAATACTATTAGGAGTAATGAAATCTAACTAATCTATAGTAACAATCCTTCCTTCGAATGGGTACTAGACAATCCGAAAAACAATCGATGCTACGGCCTGCATAGCATAAAACCAACTACGACCTAGGAGTAGGTTGTAGTCTAAAGGAGCATCAATGACTTCAATGTGGATGGAGACTGATTTACCCTCGATTTCAATCTGGATAGCAGGCAGTAATCCATAGGGTTGAAATCTATGACCATCAAAGGAATTGAGTGTGGTAGGTGAATGATTAGTCTCAGGAGATCCAATGGCTCTCCAACAGGATAGAGACATAAACGAAGTAGAGGATCCCTCATCCAAAATGGTACAAGGGATATTCTTTCCAGTAATTTTTGTGGTTAGTTGGAAAACCAAGTGACGTGAGAGCCTAGTTTTAAAGTCATCCAGTTTGAAAGCAATGATGTTACTATTCTCAGGATCCATAGCTCCAAGTGTTGTGAGAAATTTTTTTCATTGAATGAGACAAGTTTGGAGTAATTCTAGGGCTGACATAGCGCATGGTTCCTAGGCCAAATATTCTACAATGTTATAGTATTGGGAAGCAGATGTGTTATGATTGATAACAGACTTACGAAGCGTACTCTTGGGTGGGCGAAAAATTGCCTCAGGTATAGGTTTTTCAATAAGAAGACCATTACTAGGAGTAGATGTGGATGTTGAGGGTTTATCAGACAAGACTTCATCATATTTCTTCTCTATAGGGGGGTCATAACTATGTGCTATTGTATTCATATTAATCATTTCACTAAACATCATTTTTACTTCATCAATGGATAAAGAAGGCCCATACAAGGATTGATGATCAATCAATTGCTGTTGGGTGAGAAAAGGGTCTTTGAGAACTGCTGGGGTGGGTGAACTTTTCAAAAAATTGTTATCTTCATCATGGCTAGGACATTCTTTGGTGAAATGATCACCTCCATAGATTAACACAATAGAAATTGAGCCCAAAATCTGACAGCTGCCATTTCTGAAATTTGACAATGCCCTATCGGTTATTCGACATATGCATTTTTTTTTATCGTCAGTGGCATAACATTGGATATTCTATGACATTCCAATACCAGTCGAAGATACAACTACACCATCGTCCAATCTCAGCCAGTTCTGCTGTAAAAAATTATGATTATGCTGTAGAAATTCTGATAAATGAGCGTCGAACATTCTACTTGCTATTGTCAAAAATTCGATGGATCCTTGTCAAATGTCACCTAGATCTATTACAAAAAACTTGCATATACCATCGGATTTCCAACAGCAAGATGTCAAATTGTTGACATGTGTATGTAGGTTTTGCAATGGATATGGCGTCGGATTTTTGACATAAGGTCGTAGGTTTTACGATGGTTGTGTCCACTTTCCAGTATTGGACATCCGACAGGCTCGACTATCGGAGCTATGGCATTCCTGTCAGACGTCGTTGGAAGGACGTCAAATATGTGATGAGGACGCGTCGACCGACCAACAACTGATAGTATCAGATCTTCAGCAACCTCATCGAACATCCTCCAATTACCATCGAAAATGCGATGGGAAATTGTGTAATTAAAAAAATATTTTGAAAGGTTTTCATTGACTAATTAGTTTACCCTTTGATTTCAAATGATTTTTGCTAATAATTTCATGACTGCATAACTAAAATCACCCAATGGAAGCAATGTGTAGATGCTTAAAAAAGTAACGTAATAACTTTTGTTTGTGAAAACAGACATGGAAATCAATTAACCATTACATTTCCAAAATTACATTATAAAGAATAATTTTGGAACATATTTATGTGGGAATTTGTATGCAACTCAACCTAGTTTGGAGGAAGGATGTTCAGTCCCTAATATGGATGAAAACTTGAATCCTTCACAAATCAAAATAACCCCATTATCTAGTGTTGGTTTCTTGGAAGGATCAAATACTCCAAGTTGTTCCAAGGGAACTTGTTCAGGGTCTATTCTCGATGCTTTGAGGCATATGAGGGATTTCCTTGGTGGTGATTTTGATAGTAACTCCAAAAATATCAGATATGAAAAGGTGAGCCAAGAGTCAAGATCACATGGTTCTTGTCCACCCTATCCATGGCGTC
>LPNX010330989.1:0-220000 GCA_001517045.1 Pseudotsuga menziesii
GTAAATTTTGAGGATAAACATGTAGGAAAAGTATAAACAATATACTGGTTAATCAAATAGTTTAAATGTGGAAATTCAGAAATATACAGGATATGAAAGATATAGAAGTGAATGCCCAGTCTCAACTTCTGCCATTAATTAAATAGGAAAAATCAAATCAACAAAAAATTATAAAAAACAAAGTATTGCATGAGAAATTTCAGGTGGGTTTCTGGACAAACAGCAACATCATCTTCAAATATTCTTGGGAGGTTGTTGTTCCCATGGTTAAAAAAACCCTCATCTTCTCATTCACATGTCCTTTAATCATTCACACAGTAGCCTCCTTTACTCCATAAATGCACACAGAAGCCTCCTATAGGATCATGAAATCACCATCCTATATTGATGAACTCGAGTTCCTCATACTCTCAATGCGCAACATTCCTCACAATCTATCAATGAGGAAAGTAGGACAGTGAGAAAGTAAGGCTTATGTATTTATCAAGAAATTCTTAGGGTTAAACTTTCATCACCCTCCTATTCATTTGATTTCCCATCTCTTAGTTTCCCTCAAAACTATGTTTCACTGGTAAAAACACATGTTTACGTGTCCATGAAGGGATGTTGAGTTTGAATCCCAAATATTGGATAAGACTCGTGAGTCAAGCGAGTCTGTCGAGTAAGGATGAGTCCTGATNTTTACATGTCCATGAAGGGATGTTGAGTTTGAATCCCAAATATTGGATAAGACTCGTGAGTCAAGCGAGTCTGTCGAGTAAGGATGAGTCCTGATGAGTGGTGAGCTTGGGAAGACTCACAAGTATTGGACAAGTCAAACTTCACTAATATTAACATTCAAGTAGAACCACTCAGATGAAAGTTGTCATCATAAGAAATCTCGTTTTATTAAAATAACTTCAGAGACATTACTTAATTAGTTTTACCATGTCAATTGGATCTCCAAATGAACCTGATGAAATATTTTCTCTTACCAAAATGATATTTGANTGTTTTATTAAAATAACTTCAGAGACATTACTTAATTAGTTTTACCATGTCAATTGGATCTCCAAATGAACCTGATGAAATATTTTCTCTTACCAAAATGATATTTGAGCTTAAGTCTGATGTAACAGGATGTGGACAGAGTAAATCAAATATTCAGAGAGATTACTGAAAACAATAGTTTGAGGTGAATGCATCATACATGTGATCTCTAGAAATCCAAAGAAAATAAATATAGGAATTTTCTAGATGAACTATAAACAATGTTCCACCAAGTTTCGGGGATGTGGGAGCAAGGGAGAGGGGAAATGCACATAGGGGAAATTTGGAAACACCCCCCAACCTCTAGGGAAATTCATGGGGGACGTGGGGACATCGGGGTCCCTAGCATAGGGGGGCTCTAAAATTAATAATATAAAATAAATCACAACAGAACAATTCTTAATGCCATGTAAATTCAATATTGTGCAATTAATTAATTTTTTTTTAATGTTTATTTTTTTCTTTTTTCTTTTTGGGCAGTCTCATTCCATTGTATATCATTTTAAACTTGAACTTGGGGATGTCAATATACAAAAAGACAAGATTGCATGATGCTGTTTCATTTGAGAAAATGATGTTTCTGATAAATTAAAGACCAGAGAATGTCAAATCCCATTAACAACTTCTAATTTTCTCCCTCATTCCATATGTCTCTGTTGTCTATGATATTTATTTATATCACTCTTAAAGAAAATTTTAATCATGCAGCCTCTCTTGCCTACTGGTAATTATCACAAAAAACAAAACTTNAAAAATTGTCAATGGCACAACGCGTTATCTAAAAATACATGAAGGATTTGTAAATTTTGAGTTCTAGAGTTACTTTATGTTATAGGTTCAATCATGTGAATAAATTATNGTCAATGGCACAACGCGTTATCTAAAAATACATGAAGGATTTGTAAATTTTGAGTTCTAGAGTTACTTTATGTTATAGGTTCAATCATGTGAATAAATTATCTGAATGTTGGAAGCCAACACCACCATCACTTATCAGCCTATTCCCAAGAAGCATAACTTTATTAAGGAGAAAAGCCACACCATTAGTTTGAGAGTTTTAAGAGCATGAATAAAGGAAAATATTCAAACATAAAGGTGCAAAGCTCCAGAGTCCAAACAGTTTATGAATNCCAAGAAGCATAGCTTTATTAAGGAGAAAAGCCACACCATTAGTTTGAGAGTTTTAAGAGCATGAATAAAGGAAAATATTCAAACATAAAGGTGCAAAGCTCCAGAGTCCAAACAGTTTATGAATATGATACCTTCTATATCTTTTCAGGTGGTGTCAGAATATCATGGTACAAACTACAAACCTTAAAAAAGCTTATCATAAAAAAATGATAAAACTGTCCATCCCCATTATAAAATCAAATNAAAAGATTATCATAAAAAAATGATAAAACTGTCCATCCCCATTATAAAATCAAATTGTAGTTTTGACAATTCACTCCAAAAAGTACAAAATACTCCCAGGCAGGTNCCAGGCAAGTCAATCTGCACTAGAACTTTTCTCCCAACTGGTAGCCAATGCTATGAGGTTAGCTTTACATTTATATAATTTTTAAACAAGGAATATTTTAGGATTCATACTTATTTTTGAAGTGTAGAAACCTTGGTAATTGTTAAAATGTCAACCATAAATCTTCGATGATATTCTGTAAAGAAAATCAAATTTCTAAGGATTTTATCTAATTTGTAGAAAATATTATCAATTTTTCAAGTTAAATTATTTTATCCTACAGAAATTTGGCAAAATATTTATTTTTAATTGCTGAATATTTCTGAAAATTGTGAAAATTAAAGCAGAAACTTAGACCCTAAACTTTTCCCTGGTTTTAAACTATAATACAAATGGACTGTGAAATCTGTTGGCTATGTTTTCTAGTGCATTAATTGTTTTCTTTTAATTTGATATCACCAATTCATTGATAAATTTCTCCAAAATACCATACATATGTCCCTGACCTCCCAGTCTAGGCAATAAATCTAAAATGTGAAAACATGCAGCATGTCAATCATATGCTTATGTTTCCTTCTAAAAAAATATATTGATGATTTGGAAATCAAGAAAAAAATCTATTATCTAAGAAACTTAAGCTTTCTTTCCATTGCCTGGGAAAGGGAGATCCAAATATCCGTTCAAGAAAAACTTTGTATTTGTCCTCAATCTTGTATGCACCATAACCATTAGTTACTCCTAGTTTTAATGCTTTCCTTCCATTTTCTACATTTCTCTTCTATTTCTGGAGAGTATGATAATGTGCATCAAGTCTTCATCCTAGGATCCCATGTGGCCAGTGGGACTTGAAATAATTTCACTGTTAGAAGACTTCCCTTCCTTAAAAAATCCATCCACCTCAGAAGTGAGTTTGCTATCATTTTCAATTGCAGTTCCAAGTTCAATGCCTTGCGATGATTCATTTGATTTTGTACTTGTTAATTTTTCCTCACTTATCTTTGAATCCTCTGGTGCATCCTCGGTACTGATAGACCCACTGATTTCCCACCATTTATTTGAAACAAAAGACAAGCCATTTTTTGGGAATCCTTGTTTGAAATCATCCAGGTATGTCGATATATAAGCCCTATGACCCGTGTGATACATAGTTTTTCGGGAAGCTTGAGGGATTCTATTGCCAGAGGGTTGTAAAATATTACATGAATTGGAAAAACCCTTGTTTCCATCTACTTGTCTCCTTGATAATACTCCCATTTTTGCTTTGATTTTGTGTGGCCCTGCATTTTCAGGAAAAGACCATTTGATACAAGTTATACTCTAGAAATTTCAAAAAACATGCCAANCAAGCTATACTCTAGAAATTTCAAAAAACATGCCAAATAATGCAAGTATTTTGACACAATGCATAATTCCACACACTGCAGGAAAGAGAGGAAAAATTAAGGGCTATGGCATAAAGTATGAAGAAAATACTGATATTAAAAATTGGAAAGGTGTGGATGCATAATGAAGCATATCAATTAAACATCAGTGACTTGAAAGAGTCCTTGTGAAAAAAGTAATCTTAAAGAAGAAAACATGCACTCAAATTTTTGAATTTGAAAAAAGAGAAAAATAATAACGTGTATGACCTGAATATAAAACAAACACTAGTGTACAGTGACAACATAATGAAGTTTGGTAGTTTAGTAGATATAAAAACACTCAACTTTTTGAATTTGAAAAAAGAGAAAAATAATAACGTGTATGACCTGAATATAAAACAAACACTAGTGTACAGTGACAACATAATGAAGTTTGGTAGTTTAGTAGATATAAAAACTGCAAATTATTTATATTTACCATACACTATAATCTAATCATTCTCCTACTATAATTCATGTCTAAACGAGGAGTAATGTTATAGGCTCTTGACTACAAGGGCCTAAAGTTGAGTAAGAACGGAAAAAACTATTCAGTGTGACTCTTGAGGTCCTTTCTAGGATAGTAAATTCTTCAAAAGCATCACGGAAGAAAAAAGAACATGGAAGGCTTTCCATGCTATTCATTATATGATATTCCAATCAATGTTACCAGACTCAGCTCAAGAAAATACTCGGCAAGGTAGAATTTGATCCTTTCTAGGATAGTAAATGCTTCAAAAGCATCACGGAAGAAAAAAGAACATGGAAGGCTTTCCATGCTATTCATTATATGATATTCCAATCAATGTTACCAGACTCAGCTCAAGAAAANAATGCTTCAAAAGAATCACGGAAGAAAAAAGAACATGGAAGGCTTTCCATGCTATTCATTATATGATATTCCAATCAATGTTACCAGACTCAGCTCAAGAAAATACTCGGCAAGGTAGAATTTGACTTGACTTGGAAAAAACACGGGAAGTACAAAAACACAAAAATACACAGTATTATGAAAACAAATAAATTCATTCGTATCAATTTATTCTATGCCCATACAATGTAGAATATATATATATATATATATATATATATATATATATGTCCATGAGGTGTAGCTCGGGTGGTTTGGAGATTGGGTTGTTGCACTCCCCACCCGGGTTCGAATCTCATTGGGGACATTTCCTCCTTGGGATCCCTTCAATTTAATGAAATATTAGGCTAGTGAGTCGTTTATCGTGATTGGCCCTCTCGGGGGTAGTTTCCCAAGTTCATGTATACTTTCCAAGTGAGTATAAGAGATATTTTCCAAGGTGAATGTAGCCATGGTGTCAATTGGGATTCCATGGTGAACCACCGTGAATATATATATATTGTCCAAAATAGTTGTTTTATGCACAATGAAAGAAGAAACCCACACAAACTGCCTCTATTATGATGCCCTAGTTCATGGATGTCATAATTGATTTGGTGTTGTCCTTGAGTTTTCTTGGTCACCTGTGATCACATATGATGAAGGAGAGAGTAGAGAAAAAACAAATGTAGAAATAGTGTCAATTTCGAATGATTTCTAGCTTTTATAGGTCAGCCCATGTCCAACTTGCAAGAGATTTGAAAATGCTTATTTGAATATTGAGCAGAGTCGAAACTCACGGATTCGCAAGTATGACTTAACAACCTAATAACACTAATATCAAGAATGTATAATATATCCTAGTGGATTATAGGGGCCCCTCATAACACAGAGACATGTCCCTAGTCCATGGGGATGTTATAACCCTACATAAAGTTCCAAAGAAGCAAGAGACCCAATCTGGACTAATGGAAAACCCAATATTGNGGGTCCCTCATAACACAGAGACATGTCCCTAGTCCATGGGGATGTTATAACCCTACATAAAGTTCCAAAGAAGCAAGAGACCCAATCTGGACTAATGGAAAACCCAATATTGTCATTCATGTATTTCCAAGAGCTTGGGAGAAAGTACAAAATGTCCCCAAAGTGATTGAAATGTATTGGAGAGTAGGGTACGTTCCAGGAATGTTTAGATCATTTTTTAGGTATTCCAAGTGCTAGTTTCCTATCCTTACCTGGTATATCATTTTATCCTATAGCATGTGAATATGATTGTGAGCTAAACAAAAACTGTGATCATACTACTTACGAGTGTAAGGTAGAAAACAATTGTGATATAGATAGTGTTGATTCACTAAGTCACTCGACATCAGGATAGGGTGGGTATCTCTATTGCAAATTTGCAATGGTACCTTCAAGTTTTCTACTACACAAAACCATCATATGGCTACAAAAATCTAGATCCATGTCACACACAAAACAAAATTGGTACATTTTCGAGCATTTGAGACCAAATGAAATCAATTCAAGATGAAGAAATTGTTAACACCCAAAAATGGTTAACTACCTCATCTACCCCATTTCATGGCTCATTCGTCCATTTACCTACCATATTTCCCTGAAAATCCCACTAAAAGCCTCCAAAAGGCCATAAAACCATCTAAAAAGGCTCTAAAATGCCTAAAATGCCTCCAAAAGGCCCAAAAACCCCTTTTTCCTCCAAAAATAACCAAAATTCCTCCAAAAATAGCGAAAATCCCCAAAAGGGAAGAAAAGGAATAAAAATAATGAGGAAAAAGGAGAAAAACCCTAAAAGGGCCAAAAACCCTGAACAAGCTGCCCTAAACCACATGGTTTCCAAAAACCATGGGCAAGCACTTCACCACTAAAAAACTATAAATAAGTGGTGAAGCCCCCTCATTTCACATCCACAGTCATAGCATCCTTACTCTGCCAAAACATCTCGTGAAACCCTAGCTTACCATCAAGCTACTTCCATCATTGAGACCCCTTTTGGCCTATTTTCCACCATCGGAGAAGGAGAAGGACCAGCTCGGAGCTCGGAGCCACCGACATCGGACCAGCGCAACGGACTCCACCAACCTCTACATTGGAGGTAACTCTAATAAAAACACCATTACATATTTCATTACTGTCTTTTACTTCCTGTCATTTACTTTTTCTGCTTTAGCTTAGTTTTTACTTTCCAGTTTACTTTTTGTTTAATCGAACTGCTACTAAGGATTCCAGATTCCTTAGTAGGTGCTCATCAGCACAAGCTAGGGTGAAAACCCTAGCTACAGAAATTGTAGTAACACTAGAAACCACCATGCATTGATGCTATCAATCATTCATAGAAGAAAAGAGTTAAATCTAGTTATTCATCTTCTGTTTTGATAACATTTTGTTGTAATTACAAATCCCATGTATATTGGAAACTATAGGATTCCACATGCCAAGTCTTCCATTTGATTAAATATTATAGTGAGATGTTTTGAAGGTATCATAGTTAAAGACAAGAACCACTCTCAAGAAATGGAAAACATGCTCCAATCATTTCTTCATTTCTGAGAGCTTAGGAGCAGATTAAAAATGATCCCAAAATTAATGATATGTATTGCGAGTGTAGGGTGAAATCTAGGAACGTTTAGGATACTGTCTGCGAATAGATTTTACCCTACGCTCCCAAGAATATGCGAATATGCAAAGATAAGGGAACAACAACCTCATCTTCTCATTCACAAATGAAGCCGCAAGTTGTGATCCTTATTAATATTAATCACCCTAATCAGGACTTATTTAACATATGTGTCCCATTGACAATGACACAACAAAATGTCACAAGGATCATGACTTTATTATTTTACATCACATAATTATGAGAATATAATAAAAATAGCTCATTTACATATAGTTTTAAGTGTTGCATTTAGACACAGAAATTAACAACATCATTCTTTGAAGGATATCATTTGGATTGTATTATGTCAAATACTTGTGCTTATTTTATTATGTTTTCAAGTAGAGGCTATCGAATTTAGCTATATTTATTTATTTTCTTACTTAAGCTGTGAAAGGGATCGTTTTCCTGTGAAATTTTCCAAAATTTGCTTGTTAGCCATGGAGTTCCATACAATTTAGAATGAGCAACTTAAACATTTGTGCATATGTAATCATAAATTTGATAATTGTTTGCATGTCTGTGCTTATTTTGTAAGCATTGTATTCTTTGCATGGAATAAGTGAATGTATTTTTTGTTTTCTCATGTATTTCCGCATCTTCTCTCTGCATTCTTGCTAGGTTTGAAAGAAGCTTTGTGAGGGAATCAGGAGGGGTGAATTTTATATCTAGGCAGAGTTTGCACTCTGTTCAAGGTCTTTTAAGTTGCATTATTGATGTAACAGCCCAATCTCATCCAGTAATGCAACTTAAAATGATTTGGAATCTGGTACTTTCTCTTAATTATATTAATATATTTTCTCTATATACTTTGAACTTCATAAATCTTATAATTTCTCCATGTACTTATTCTAAAAATCATCAATATGGTTTTTAGTATACTACTATGGTTTTTAGTATACTACTAAGCTTATCAATGTGTTTTTTCAATGTACTCCATCAATTGAGCGTCGAGACAATCCAATTGGATTTATGTTAAGCTAAGCCTGGTCATGTTCTTATTAATTTTTTAAAAAGGACCAGTCTATTTGTGGAGCAATAAATAGTTAAAATGAATTTCTTATACCAAGCATGAGTTGCTCAGTGACCTGCATAATGAGTTGTCAATTTATTGGATGGCATGTGGTCTAGCTCTAGATGGACATAATTGACAGTTAGTTTGGTCTAGCAATAAATCAGTGAAAGCACAACTATAAAACTAAAACCTGAAACTATAGTGTACCACCATGTATAATAAATTTTTTTTTGGCTATATTTCTTTAAGTGAGACTACTAAGATTATGCAACCTGCAGTATTTAATGATTCTTATATTGGTAGATAATATATGATATATATGTTTTACATTTACTATCTCTCTCTCTATATATCAAATTTATATCATCCATTGAAAGACTGCATAATCGTTAATATTTTTCTAAAGAAGTTTAAAACAATCCAATGTTAAGTTAAACATGTTCATGTTCTCATCAATTTATTAAAAATATTTAGAAGGACACCGGATATCTCTTATACCAAGCGTGAGATGCTTAGTGCCCTGCACACTGCGTTTCTCCATTTTCCCATGGACTGGACCACAAAATTGTTAGTTAGGCTGCAGTCTAGCAGCAGATTAGTAAACATTTGTGTTGTTTATATGAGGGTGGTGTAACGGACCATCAAATCGCCCTGTTATTCCGACCTATTTTTTTCTAAATCTAATTAAAAACCTACTGAAAATTGCATTCTGTGCAATTCTGCAATTTCAGCAATCCCATATCTCTTTCCAAATCTTTTTCATTGACTAAATGCCATATTTTATTACTGAGCAGTCTAAATCAGGGATGATTTTGACTTTCGGCCTGATTTAAGCCACAAAATATGTAATTTTTGTGGTTTGTTGGGTGATTTTAAGCGCAAAAATGAAATGAATTTACTTGACACAAAAAATCCCAACACCCATACTCTATAAGATCTGACAGTTTTTTTGCAAGTTTTGAAAACTCCGTGAAGATTCATGGGAAGAAACGGATAAAAACCAGGTGGAAAAAGGGGGAAATTGGTCCCCTATTTAGACCACTCCTTTTATTACTACCCAAAGCATTGAAATCATTTAATGAGGAATGGAAATCACATTTTCAATTATTCTGTGTCTAGCTATTATACTGGCAGTTGTCAGTTAAGTTCCCCACCATCTAGGGCTGAGCAATAAGTACTCAGCAACAATGTATTTAATGTTATTGTTGTTGAGATATAGACCATCAGATCTAAATATTTACATCCCACAAACATCATTAAATCCATTGCTATTGAGTGTATATTACTTGTACTAGTCTGATAGTAAATCAATAATAATTATGTTTCTTATATCTCAGTCAAGATACTTAGTGGCATGCTTACATACTGAGTTTTTTTATTTTCTAATGGGTTGTAGTCTAGTTGTCTAGTTGTAGACCTAGAGATTTTCATCATCTGGGTTGTGGTCTAGCAGTGGATCAAAGAAATTTTAGTACAATCCCTGCTGAATTGTGTCAGTTCGGCTATAGTCTAAAGCTAGATCATAATCTTAATTGTTAGTAATGATCAGTAGTAATCAGTGTTAGGTTTCATTTTCAGCTTAGTCTTGTAAAGGGAAGTTGGATAATTAGCCAACAAAATGAACCCTTTTAATGATGCCTCACTGCAATTGGACAAGTAAAATTCAATGCAAAAATATTGAAAAAGTGATTCAAATAGGCTGCAGAGGCCTTGCTTGTCAACCCAAAACATTTGAAATGCAGTTGAAATAAATATAACATGCAGATGTTGTAGATTAATATGGAAAACATAAAAAAATTAGCATTAGTTATTGTCAATTCTCAAAAATACTATCAATTGTGAAAAAAGAAAATGAATTTCACCTTTATAGCTCAGGAAAGTCCAAATTGGATACCAATAAAAAAATGTAATAAATAAAGAGGGGAGAGAGTGGATTTTGTTGGCTATCTATCCTGCTTCGTTTGGATTTTTCTCTATATCATGTCAAAAATTGGATTAACGGAAAAAAAAGCTTACCTGTTAGCTTTAACTACCGTATGATTTCATCTTATGAAGAGGATTGAAAAATTTTACAGTGAAAATAAAAGATAGAAAAAAAGTGTGTTTGTTAAGAAAAATGTCTAATCCAAAATCGTTTTAATTCGGAGTCAAAGTAATGCATTTATACCTCAATTAATATAGGCACATTCCTACTGTGTTGTATCTATACCTCGTCAACATCTAGAACACATGTATCTATGTTATTGAATGCAGTTTATGTTTCTAGATCTCTGGTCCGGTTTCCCATAATTAAATGCTAGGTCAAAAAATCACAATCAGTAAGAGGTTAAGCCTTGCTGCAAATTTTATTTTGTTTAATGCGAGGTGCATAAAATTTGACTGATTCACCTAACTTCCAGAATTTAAATTCTCCTACGGTTCCTGAACTGGGAAATGAGCTTAACCATGATGGAAAATAGTGCTACTAAATGTACAACTACTGAAATGGTAAATAAACTTTAAAAATGATGGAAAACAATGCTACAAAATTTTATAGGCAGGTTCCTTATTAATAAAAATATATTCATATCTGTCTAATGCTAAAATTGGGTATCAAATAGTTTGGATTAATAAAGGCATACGCTATACCTGAAGGGTCAGAGTACACTATTCAGCAAAGATTCTCACCATTAAACTGTCAAATATTTGCAAACATTCTTTATAAGCACATAAGTACAATTTTACAAATTAATTACAGCAATCTCAAAGAGACCAAGCTCTACCTTCTCCATTAGAACTCTGTGTCATAAAGCCAGAAAACCTAATTTCTTTCCCTTTTCAGTTTTTTAGATCCTTCTGGATTTCCTCTTTCGAATAAAGTGTTGAAACTGAAGGAGAGATGCATTTTTCCTAACTGTCTATAGTGCAAGATAGTTTCCAGTGATTAAATATATACTGCATTGCAATTATTTTCTCCAACGTTAACTAGAACTCCCTGGCCTTCTCATTTCTAGAACAGTAGAGATCCTACCACACTAGCTTAACTGGTAAGTCTCCAGAAAAATTAGTCCAACAATCCACGTTGCATTCCACATTCTTGTTGGCATAGGATGCATGAGGAAGCTATACTATCTAGCAACTTTATTGGAGATTTTAGGTGCTTCAACTCTCATTTAGCTTGATACTTAAGAAAGCGTCAAATGTGATGTGAAACTGGTCAATTTGTTTTTTTAAATTTGGATAACCATCGCTATAGCGACGATTTTTTTTTTTACAAAATGTCATGAACCGTCGCTACAGCGATGAACCACCCTTTACATAAATTTTCTTCACTGTCTCTATAGTGATGTGGTTCCGTTTCTATTGCGATGACCCTTCCATTCAAGTTTTGACAAAGCACCGTTGCTAACATAGCAAATTTTATATTTTTATCATTCAAGCTAGCATTATGATCTTAGGATCTTTAACTGAGAGAATAACATGCACATCAATAAAACACAAGAGACAAGAGACACAAAGAATTTTCCTCTGGGAAACCATAAAGGAGAAAACCTGACAACTTCCTTAGAGATAGAATCAGCACCAAAAGTAAATCCTGAAAACATAATGATGATCTCCCGACAGCAGCAGTCTCTCTCTTGTCCCAACAACTTATCCTCTCATCCTTGCACCCCAATGAGTGAGTGTGTGTGTGATAAATAGAGAGACTCACTCTCTATTTATATTCTTTCATTCACTTGAAACCCACTCCAACATGTCAGTTTCACTTAACAATTACTTACTAGAGCCGAAATCTCTACGAGTTTCTAATAACCCTAGTGCCCCACAACTTGTGGAGACTTTGCTTCTTCCGACCAACAAGGACGGTTATCCTTAACACAATGGTGGGGACTATTGCCCAAAATTACAATGACTCACCTAGGGTCAACTTCGCTAGGATGGTCTAATAACCCCAGGGCCCCATAACTGTGGGGACTTTAGCCCTTGACCAATACGAGGGTTTTGCCCACAATGACTTGACATGACTTGTTTACATTATAGAAACTTCCCAGAATAAACATCGGGGAATGACATGACTCAAGTATATTACAAATACATCCTAGAATAAACATCGGGTTACAATACATAAGAAATATGGATGAATACATTCCAAAGTTACAAATACATCAACACTCCCTCTTAACTAAGAAGGTATTCTCTCGACACAATTTAACAGCACAAGTCTTCTTTTCTGTATCATCTGGATCATCGTCAAGTTCTTGTCATCTTTATCTTCAATTTCTCTTTATCTTCAATTCATCTTCATCTGGATTTGGATCATCACTGGATCTGGATCATCACAGGGTCATCATCACTAGATCTGGATCATCATCACTGGATCTGGATCATCACTCGATATGGATCATCATCACTGGATCTAGATCATCACTGGATCTGGATCATCATTGGATCTGGATCATCATCACTGGATCTCGATCATCACTGGATCTGGATCATCATCACTAAATCGGGATCATCACTCGATCTAGATCATCACAAGGTCATCATCACTGGATCTAGATCCTCACTTGATCTGGATCATCACTACTGGATCTGGATCATCTCTAGGTCATCATCACTGGATCTAGATCCTCACTCGATCTAGATTAGTACCATAGGTTATATCTCATGATTCTTCTCATCACAAGAATTTCTACAGAGCCAGCCCTTTTTCATGCTGGTTGTAGGCCTACCTCCTCGTAAGTCTTCGGTAGCACTTATATCTGACCTACTCGTCAGAAAGCCCAACACTCACATCTGACCTGCTTGTGAGAAAGGCACAACACTTACATCTGACCTACTCATCACAATGGCATGCACTCACATCTGATCTTGTATGAACCAATCCTACAGTCATATCAGAATGGCCCCCAGTCGTAGACTGAGCTACTTGGTAACGGACCAGGTGCCTCCATTCTCCCAGAGAATGGCAGTAGCCCTTACATCTGACCTACTCATCATAATGGCCAACACTCACATCTGACCTACTCGTCAGAAAAGTCATAGCACTTACATTTGACCTACTTGTCAGAAATGCACAACACTCACATTTGACCTTGTAAGACCAGATCTTACAATCATCTCAGAAAGGCCCTCTGTCCTAGACCAAGTATTCCTAGTAACTCACCAGGTAGCTCCATTCCCAGAATGGCAGTAGCCCTTATATCTGATCATGTAGGAACCAATCCTAAAGTCATATCAGAATGGATTAGCACTCATATCTAACATGGAAGGAACCAATCCTCTCACGATGACAAATGAGCTCAGCCCTTACAGCTGACCTACTCATCAGAATGGATTCCAGACTCGTCACTTCCCCTTGGAAGGGACCTCGATCTGGAGTTCACCAATATTGTCCCTGAAGTACTCAAACTTCACTCTGGCCAATGGCTTTGTCAACACATCAGCTATCTGATCGTCCGTCACAACATACTGGAGCTTCACTACTCCCCTCTGCACCATATCCCTGATATAGTGATACTTGATCTTGATATGCTTCGACTTGTCATGGAACAATGGGTTCTCTGACAACTTCACACAACTTTGGTTGTCACAATGTATACAAGTAGCATCCATCTGGAGATCAAATAAATTAGACAGTAGCTTCCTCAGCCATACTACCTCACAACTAGCTGAACAAGCTGTGACATACTTTGCTTCAGCTGTACTCAGTGCCACATAGGATTGTTTCCTGCTAAACCAAGAGATCACACCTAATCCCATACTGAAACAACATCCTGAAGTGCTCTTCCTATCGATGGCACTTCCTGCCTAATCCAAATCAACGTAACCCTCTAGGTTAATCTTTTGATTGACCTCGTACTTGAGCCCATACTCAACTATACCCTTTGCAACCATCAAGTGAACATGTCTCAATGTGTTCACATCAAATAAAATATCGGGTCGTGTATCCATCAGGTACATCAATGAACAAATCATCTGATGATACATCATGGCATCAACTGTCTCAGATGAAGAATCACTCAATAGCTTCATGTTCGATGCCATAGGTGTGGTCATGGCCTTGTATTCCATCATCCTGAACCTCTTTGGGATCTCTAATGCATACTTCCCTTGTCCACACCTCCATTCCTAGAACATAGTGCATTGACATATAACAGAAGCATCACTGGTCTTCCGCCTTCAACCTTGAAGCAAAGTTTGGATTCCACTTTATTCTTAGTAAATCCTAGAGTCATCAGTAATCTATCCATCTTGTTGTACCATGTCAAACCTCAGGATCTTCTGTAGTCACTCCCTCTGAAGCATCATGCTCCCTCTGTATTCCATACTTTATGCACTTAAACATTCTGTATTGGAGTGACAAGTAGCTTTCTCTGCTACTAATATTCTATGTATCCATATAGGGTCACTGGATACCAAGATCCTCTGAACTTTTTCAAAAGTTCATCTCGCACCCATCTATGAGTTTTTCATCCTCTATCAACCTGTTGCACTGCAACCATTTCTCCCCAATTTCTTAAATTTTGGGGCCCCTCCTTTCTGTTTAAAGCTCCTCTGTTTTCGTTTGATCCATGAAGGTTTGGTCTTGCTTTAGCTTTGTTTGATTCTAATGATTATTTTACGGTCCATTTCTAGAGGATGCATGTTTTTAGATTTTGTTATTGGTCGCAGAATCAAATGTGGCCGGCTAGCCAGAAACCCGTCTGATCGGTTGCCCATTGTCTTTGAGATGAATCAGTTGGACCATCGATGTTTTGAGTGTTCCATTACTTAGTTTTTCGGGTGTCTTTATGTTGAATCGGGGGCTGTAATCTTTGTCTCGTCTGTCGTCGCGGCTCTCAAATCGGGTTAGCTTCCGAAGTGTGAAACGATCCGCTCCCTGATGCCCACCGCGTGACTATATCTTTTCTTCATCCGCCGTTGTGGCCAGGAGATCTATTTTGCTTCCGGTGTCTAAGCTTTCTGACTTCCGACTTAAAGTTTTCTCGCCCTTTCCGTCGCATGCTTGAAGTCTTCCCCCTTCTGCCGTTGCAGCTAGGATAGTGGTTTAGCGTCCGTTATACAAACTCTTCCGACGTCCAATGTAAATTCTTTCTAGCCCGCGTCTTCGCACCGTCAGCTCTTTTCTTTCCACCATTGCAGATAGGAGAACCTTCTCCTGTCCAATGTCAAAGCCTTCCGAGGGCCGTTTCAGATCTTCTTGCCCAAAAAGACTTAATCCAGCCTCTTGTCGATTATAGAGATGCAGCCAGTCATTTTCCGTGGATTGGTAATTTCATTTCGCATTATTTATGCAGTTATGTTTTCAATGATTGACTCTCGTTGCTGTTTGCAAGTGAAATCCTGGAAAATGATAAAAAATGCCATGGCAAGAAGGGAGGCGGACCGTTGATGGTGGTATGACCAAAACCAGTTCGAAGACAATGAAAGCGCGAGTCCAAAGGATACAGCAGTTACTTAACCAATCATGAATACGCAAGAAAAGACAGAATAAAAGGATATAAAGCATTGGGGACTGAAAGGTCAGAGGTTTTGGCAGGGAGCAACCCAAAAGACCTGTTGGGTAGAATAAATAGGTCAAAGAGAGGATTGAAAGGGGGCTTTTTCCCTGGAAAATTTTGTAAATGTTTGCTTGTAAGAGGAACTATTTCGTTTCGCAAAGGAAACTACAATTTTTGCCTATTGGAGAGAGTGGAAAGTGGGATGTATCAATGCGACTAAATGAATAATGTTGAAGAGGAACTATTTCATTTTCAGCTATCTTTCATTTACTGTAAGAATATTTAATTTCCTGAACCTATGTTCTTGTTGAACGTTCTTCAGTATCTTTTGTGATATTTTCCACTGTGAGTAAGAAATGTTGCTTCTAAAATGATCGGCTATTTGGTTATTTGAAGATCTGTATCTGTTCTTGTGTCTTGAATGAAGTATCATCTATCTGTAACTCTTCATTATGCATGCACAAAATGTATTACTCACCGATAAATGCTAATTCGGCCCCCTAGGGACAGTTTAGATAGTTAGTTTATTTTTTCTATTGTATGTGGTTCGGTTGCTTGCAAGTCTAAGACGAGAGGTAAGAGTCTGCGCATCACATTGTGACCGCTCCTTGCACCCCGATCACCTTGCATTTAGTTAGGCACTTGCATTTCATTTCTAAGTCAAAATACAAAAAACTCGGTGGACCGGGCCGCAACCGGTAAAATCCTGGTTTGTTACTTGACCTACGGTAGCCGAACCGCAAACCGGACGGATTCCCCATACCAAACAGTCAATGGGCTAGTTGGGAACGTTGATTGGGGAGAATCCCTTGCTGTTGCTACCTGCGAATTTCCAGGCCCCAACAGTTTTGGCGCTAGAAGGAGGGCCTCCAGTGCATGGCTGGCCGAGGAAACCCATTTTCCCGAGAATTTTCCACAGGTGATAGTTCCGAAAGAAGTAGGTTCCAGAATCCAATCCCGGAAGAAAACATAGAACATCTATATGTTGTTGGTAATGAAGTGGTTAACGACCTAAGAAGACACACCCAGGAATACGTAAAGAAGATTGGAGGGTTTCCAATTATCCCTGACTTACCTAGAAGAGAATACAAGAAGAAAGACCGTCCTATAGCAGAAGATTTGTTGTTGGTTGGAGACTGGGAAGAACTTGTAGAGACTGCTCTGCAGGAGGTTGAATTACCTTTGAACCAAGAAGTCCCAGGTACCCCTTACAGTTCTCCTGCTCAAACTCATGTTGGTTCACCCCCTCACTCTCCACCCCGACTCATGGCTGGCGTAAATGCAAACCAACCCCCCAACCCACCAAATCCACCACCTGCATGGAGAGCCAGATCACCTCTAAATATAACACCTCCATTACATGACTTACCCCAATCCTTCAAAAAATTGCTGCCTAAATTTGACCCCAATGAGAAGATCCTAGTGGATGATCATGTACAGAGTTTCTACTTGGCAATAGAGGGTTTAAGGGCTGGGGAGCATGAAGATGTAGTATGTCGACTTTTCCCACATACACTTAAAGGAGCTGCAGCTTCATGGTATTTTGGGTTGCCTGCTAACTCGATTCCATACTGGAACACCTTTGAGAGGATTTTTAGAAGTAAGTATGCGACCCAAAAGACTCATGCTGCCCTTATGAAAGGACTATGTGCATTAAATAAAGAAAAAAAGGAAAAAGTGCACAGCTTTACACAAAGGTTTGCAGCATATCTTAAGAACTTCTCTGAAACAGATAAGCCTTCAGACAAAGTACTGATTGAGTGCTATACTTCAGCTTTGGGTCCTGACTTGGCCATGTTTGCGAAAGGTAGGGCCAAGCCTACTCTAACAGAGACCTATGAAGAGGCAGAGGTGGTGGAAGCGGAAAGAGAGAGTATTGAAGATTATCCAGAACAATCAGGAGAAAAAGGTGCGGGGAGAAAAGCCTTATTGTTCGCTAAACCTAAGGAAGAAAAGTCACCGGATCTGGAAAATATGGCCAAGATGATGCAGAAGCTTTCCAACAAGATCATAGATATGGAAAAAGAAAAGGAGGCACAAAGGTTTTATAAGCCATATTATAAGAAAAGAGAAGATAAAGATAATTCTAATCCTCCTCCTCACAATGCTACGTCCATGAATTTAACAGAGGTCGGCATGGATAATTTCTGCACTTTCCACCAACAGCCTCACTCTGAAAAGAACTGTCCACAATGGATAAACTCTATGATGCTAGTGATGAATCAACTGTTGGATTCTAGGTTAATAGAAGAGGGAGATGAAGAAAGAAAAGAAAATTCTGCCTCCACGTCTAATGAAGATTAGGAAAAAGAGACCTTGGCATTATGGAATTCGGTCTCATTATTTGATGCTGAAGAAGGAAACACTCAGAAAAACCATGGCGTTATGGAGACCAATGTGGCCACAAGAAGCCAAGGAATGGTTAAGGATGACAGTCTAATTCTTCCAAAGATCAGAAGGCTGCAGAGAAATGTTAGGAAGAATTTTCAAAATAAAGCTTTGGCTGATAAGATTCCAGAATTCACGATTACCATCCAGAGTCCTAGAGAGAATGATACAACAGCCAAGCCAAGGTAAGGAAATGCTGACAAACCACATCCAATTGGATAGCCGATGAATTATGACATTGTGGAGGATTTGAAAAAGGTAAAAGAAAATGTCCCACTATTCGAAATGTGCAAAGTGCTGCATCAAAAGGAGAGACTGTTGAAAGCGCTTCAAGCATCAGATGACAAGCTGCCCGTTGACAATCAGCCTCAGGACGAAGAAGAAATTGGAGAAACCAGCGTTGGAGGTGAGTCTAAAGCTAAACATTTACCTTTCCTCCTCACATTTGAAATTTTTAATCATAACGTGCACAATTGTCTGGTAGATTCGGCGGCGTCCATTAATGTCATGCCCATATCAGTATGTAAGAAGATAAATGGGCAGCCAAAACCAACCACGTGGAAGGTGGTTCAGTTGGATAGGACAAACGTTAAAGTAATTGGTGAGATGAAAGACGTCCTACTCCGTCTGGCTTCCAATGACAAAGTATGCCAAGTTATTAACATCATAGTAGCGGATATACTAGACACTTACGGTCTGGTCCTGAGTAGAGAGTGGTCAGCCAAATTAAATGGATATTTCGCTTCAGATTGGTCGCACCTGTGGTTGCCGTACAAGGGGAGTCCAAACCAGATCAAGATTCTAAGAGAACCCCACATGAAGTACAATGTTACTCAACTCGATGAGAGGAATATTCCTGTGGATTCTGTATTGGGAAATTATTTGCTTGAGTTGGAACCAAGGAATTATCAAGCGGAAGAAGCCAGCAACCCATCTGATACCCAGCCTGATCTCCTTCGATTCTCGCAGGCTGGTGAGATTGATTGTAAAATAGTAGACTTAGCAGTAGGAGTAGATTCATTTTCAGTAGTTAATGATTTGTGAACTTTATTTTTCGATGACTCTAAGACATTGGAAGGGTCAGAGGCCGGCTGTGTCCTAATTGACCCACAGAAGAATAAACATTTCCTTTCATGTCGATTAGAGTTTGAATGTACTAATAATACAGCTGAGTATGAAGCACTGGTGCAGGGACTCAAGAAAGCGATTGACTTGAAGGTAAGTTATTTAAAAGTTTTTTGGGATTCCGAAATTATTGTGAAAAAAATCCGGAATCAAATCCACTGTATTTCTCCTCACCTAAAAGCTTACCAGAATGAGGTATGGGACCTTCTTAAATGTTTTAATGCATTCAACATTATTTCAATCCCAAGGATTAAAAACGCAGCTGCTGACTTATTGGCTACTTCGGCCGCTAGGATTGTACCCTCAAATAATCGATGTACTGTTGAATTGCTTTTCAGGCCTTCAGTACCTGATATGATTACCAACCTGCACGTGTTCGATGATGACCAACAAATCATAGAATGTTTAACAAATGACAAGGCATTCAAAGGAGCGATTATTAATGATGAAGAACACCAGGCTGAGATGAAATTTGATAATTTCATCCATAAAGGGGTCCAAACGTTAGAAAAGATGTTTGACTTGAATGAAAAGTTTAGGAGACCCACCAACGTGAAGACTAATAGCTCAACTCTACAGTTCGAGCTGATAAATTTGGGGACTGAAATGGCACCTAAGTTCATGAATCTCGGCAAATGCTGTTTGCCGATAGAGAGAGACAATTTCATCAGCCTATTTAAACAATACAAAGATGTCTTTGCCTGGATGTACCAAGAGTTAAAAACATACGATACTAGCATCATCAAGCACGTTGTTCCCATCAAGGCGGAAGTCAAGCCATACCAACAGCCCTTGAGGAAAATGCATCCAAAACTGGAACCACTGATTCAGAGTGAGGTAAAGAAATTGTTGGATGGCAGAATCATTTTTAAAGTCAGACACTCTGAGTGGGTATCAAATCTGGTACCAGTCAGAAAGAAGTCAGGAGAAATTAGACTGTGTGTGGATTTCAGAAACTTAAAGTGCGCATCGGATAAAGATAACTATCCTGTGCCACCCATGGAGCAGCTGCTACAAATGGTTTCAGGTTCCGAACTGTTTTCATTATTAGACGGGTTCTCTGGCTACAATCAAGTGTTGGTGGCCAAAGAAGACAGATTGAAGACAACGTTCAGGACAAAATGGGGAACTTTTGCCTATAGAAGGATGCCTTTTGGACTAATTAATGCTGGAGCGACCTTTCAGAGAGCTATGGACATTGCCTTCCGCAGACTAATTGGACGAAGTGCTGTGGTGTACCTTGATGACATTACAATATTCTCGAAGAGAAGAGGAGAGCACGCTTTTCACCTAAAGCAAATTTTCGAACGCTGTCGAAAATATGGAATCTCCCTCAATCCTAAGAAGTGCGTGTTCGCTGTCACTGAGGGCAAATTACTGGGGCACATAGTTTCAAAGAAGGGTATATCTATAGACCCAGAAAGAATTAATGTCATTGAATAAATTCCCATGCCCCATAATAAAAAAGGAATGCAATCGTTTATGGGAACCATAAATTTTGTACGAAGGTTTGTGCCTGATTTGGCTCAGACTGTCAAACCACTCCAGCAGATGGTCAAACAAAATGCACAATTTAAGTGGACTGATATTGAGAAGGACGCTTTCAACAAGATTAAAACTGTTGTTGCACATGCGCCTTCCCTGAAAAGTCCAAACTTTGATAAATACTTTATCATGTATACATTTGCATCCGATGATTCATTGGCAACTGTGCTTACGCAAAAGGAAGATGGGGGTGATGAATTCCCAATCTCTTTTATGAGCACTGGGCTACAAGGGGCTGAATTAAACTACCCAGCCATTGATAAACAAGCTTACACAGTATTCAAGGCAGTGAAGCAATTCAGGCCTTATATATTTAAAAATCGAACCAAGGTAATAGTCCCTTACCCAGCTATAAGATCCCTTCTCATACAGAAAGAGTTAGGAGAAAGAAGGGGCAACTGGGTAACAGCTCTTCAAGAATACGACCTTGAATTCAAGCCAGCCTCCATAGTGAAAGGTCAAGGGTTATGCAAGTTGATGACTACAAGTGGGAACAATGAAGAACAAGCCTGGGAGGATGATGCCGAATTACATGTAATGGATGTATGCCCTTTGTTTACAACTCCAGAGTCTTGGTATAGAGACCTTGTACATTACTTACAGTCAGGGCTGCTGCCAGAACATTGGAATTCCAAACAAAGAAGAGCTTTGCGTCTTAAATCGGCCTCCTATCAACTTGTTGAAGGAGTATTATTCAGAAAGAATTATGATGGGGTTCTCCTCATATGTTTAGAGAAGGAAGACACAAAGAAAGTAATGGCAGAATTACATGATGGTCTGGCTGGGGGACATTATTTAGGGGACACTACAGCCCACAAGGTCGTCAGAGCTGGTTATTACTGGCCTACACTCTTCAAGGATGCACACGCACACGTCAGAAAGTGTGATATTTGCCAAAGGTGTAGTGGAAGACAGCCTAAAGGAGCAGCGCCCCTAAAGCCTGTGATGATCTCGGAACCATTTGAGCAATGGGGGCTAGACATTATTGGTGAGATAAAACCGAACTCTTCCCTGCTGCACAAGTACATTCTTACTACAACTGATTATTTCACTTGCTGGGTCGAAGCTATCCCACTACGCAAGATAAATGAAGACGAAGTCATTAGCTTCCTACAAGATCATATCATGACCAGGTTTGGAGTTCCAATTTCGTTAGTCTTTGATAATGCTAAATACTTTTCATCAATCAAATTGACTGCATTTGCTCATGATAAAGGAATAAAATTGCATTATTCCGCTAACTATTATCCACAAGGAAATGGCCTGGCCGAATCCTCTATTAAAAACCTGATTAGAATTCTAAAGAAGACTGTAATAGAAAACCAGAGGAGTTGGCACTCAGTCTTACCCAATGCCCTGTGGGCTGATAGAGTCACCCCCAAGTCTTCTATAGGAGTGTTACCCTATACCCTTGTCTATTGTAAAGAGGCCATCCTCCCTCCCAATATCTTGCTACCATCTTCCATTCTAGCTCAAGAGTCTAAGGGGTCGGATGATGAAATTATACAAATAAGAATATACAATCTCCTGAAAGCAGAAGAGGCCAGATCCAAGGCTAGGGAGCATTTTAAACAGCAGCAGGAGGTAGTAAAGAGATGGTTTGACAAACATAAAGCTGGGACAAAAGACTTTGAAGTAGGAGACTTAGTCCTCAAATGGGACCATCCCCATGATGAGAAATGAAAGCATACCAAGTTCCAGCAGTTGTGGGTAGGCCCATTTCAAATCACAACAAAACTTGGCCCCGCTACTTACAAGCTGCAAGATTTATAGGGATGGGAGGAGAACTTGCCAGTTAATGGTTTGGTTCTCAAGCCTTACTTTTCTTGAGTTTTCTTTGAGTTTTTCTGTTTTGTATATAAATAAGCTGTTTGGTTGTTTTCGAGTCATGCTTTTATTTGGTTTAAATTTGAGTTTGTTGATTTTCAATAAAGGGAGCAAACCTGCGGTTGCATGGAATACATCCGAAATTTTTGGGTTTGATAAACGTTTTGGTGTTAGACCGTGTGTTGCTAATTTATATGAAAGAATTTCTTCCAGTATAGCGGTTTTCTCGAAGAACTCCGTGTGCATTGAAGTCATGTTTAACCCCTGTGAAATAAACCAGATTTGAGGAGTCTGGGGTACTATGTCGAGGCCCCATCCACGTCACATTTAAAATGTTCTAAGGAGCAACATCCAAGGACCCATGGAAAGGAGCAAGGTGAACAGTGTATTAAATATAAATGATCTCATGCCAAGAAACGAATGCCAAAAGGAAAATAAAGAGTAAAAAAACTCCTATGAAAGCATCATAAATCAAAGCAGATGCTGAATTACAAATACTTAATTGCCAAAAGATCCTCTCCATCCGTGGGTTTGAACTTGAAGTACACCACTCACACAAAAGGACACTATGGGATAGAGGATCCTGAATCAAAATTCAGTAAGAAAGGCATGTAAACAAACTCATATGAAATAGGACAAAAGTCCGAGATCGCAAGAAAAGTGCGAAAATGGCATGGGAATGGGGAACAAACGGATATTTCTGTTTACCATATGCTCCAATCCTATGGTGTCCAAAGCTTTTAGCCACCTGAAGACAAAGGTAATAATTAAATTCATCCTCCGGCCTCAGCATAGTTATCTGGACTTGAAGATTTTGGTTTCCATTCTCCCTAATTGGACTGTCATCAATGATTAAGGGTACACACTGCTGTCATTTAAGAAATCCATATTGCTGGAAGAATTCAATATGATTTTTTGTTGTCAAACAGTCTGTCACTCAAAGGTTGATTGCTCAGAGATCTAGGTTCACCAAGAAATCGCCAGTTGTTGCACTGCAACCATTTCTCCCCAATTTCTTAAATTTTGGGGCCCCTCCTTTCCATTTAAAGCTGCTCTGTTTTCGTTTGATCCATGAAGGTTTGGTATTGCTTTAGCTTTGTTTGATTCTAATGATTATTTTGCGGCCCATTTCTAGAGGATGCATGTTTTTAGATTTTGTTATTGGTCGCAGAATCAAATGTGGCCGGCTGGCCAGAAACCCGTCTGATCGGTTGCCCATTGTCTCTAAGATGAATCAGTTGGACCATCGATGTTTTGAGTGTTCCATTACTTAGTTTTTTGGGTGTCTTTATGTTGAATCGGGGGCTGTAATCTTTGTCTCGTCCGCCATCGCGGCTCTCAAATCGGGTTAGCTTCCGAAGTGTGAAATGATCCGCTCCCCGATGCCCACCGCGTGACTATATCTTTTCTTCATCCGTCGTTGCGGCCAGGAGATCTATTTCACTTTCGACGTCTAAGCTTTCCAACTTCCGACTTAAATTTTTCCCACCCTTTCCGTCGCATGCCTGAAGTCTTCCCCTTCCGCCGTTGCGGCTAGGATAGTGGTTTAGCATCCGTTATACAAACTCTTCCGACGTCCGATGTAAAGTCTTTCTAGCCCACGTCTTCGCACCGTCAGCTCTTTTCTTTCCGCCGTTGCGGATAGGAGAACCTTCTCCTGTACGATGTCAGAGCCTTCCGAGGGCCGTTTTAGATCTTCCCACCCAAAAAGACTTAATCCAGCCTCTTGTCGATTATAGAGATGCAGCCAGTCATTTTTCGTGGATTGGTAATTTCATTTCGCATTATTTGTGCAGTTATGTTTTCAATGATTGAGTCTCGTTGCTATTTGCAGGTAAAATCCTGGAAAATGATAAAAAATGCCACGGCAAGAAGGGAGGCGGAACGTTGATGGTGGTATGACCAAAACCAGTTCGAAGACAATGAAAGCGTGAGTCCAAAGGATACAACAGTTACTTAACCAATCATGAATACGCAAGAAAAGACAGAATAAAAGGATATGAAGTGTTGGGGACTGAAAGGTTAGAGGTTTTGGCGGGGAGCAACCCAAAAGACCTGTTGGGTAGTATAAATAGGTCAAAGAGAGGATTGAAAGGGGGCTTTTTCCCTGGAAAATTTTGTGAATGTTTGCTTGTAAGAGGAACTATTTCGTTTTGCAAAGGAAACTACAATTTTTGCCTATTGGAGAGAGTGGAAAGTGGGATGTATCAATGCGACTAAATGAATAATGTTGAAGAGGAACTATTTCATTTTCAGCTGTCTTTCATTTACTGTAAGAATATTTAATTTCCTGAACCTATGTTCTTATTGAACGTTCTTCAGTATCTTTTGTGATATTTTCCACTGTGAGTAAGAAATGTTTCTTCTAAAATGATCGGCTATCTGGTTATTTGAAGATCTGCATCTGTTCTTGTGTCTTGAATGAAGTATCAGCTATCTGTAACTCTTCATTATGCACGCACAAAATGTATTACTCACCGATAAATGCTAATTCGGCTCCCTAGGGAGAGTTTAGATAGTTATTTTATTTTTTCTATTGTATGTGGTTCGGTTGCTTGCGAGTCTAAGATGAGAGGTAAGAGCCTGCGCATCACATTGTGACCGCTCCTTGCACCCCAATCACCTTGCATTTAGTTAGGCACTTGCATTTCATTTCTAAGTCAAAATACAAAAAACTCGGTGGACCGGGCCGCAACCGGTAAAATCCTGGTTTGTTACTTGACCTACGGTAGCCGGACCGCAAATCAGATGGATTTCCCATACCAAACAGTCAACGGGCTAGTTGGGAATGTTGGTTGGGGAGAATCCCTTACTGTTGCTGCCTACGAATTTCCAGGCCCCAACACAACCTTGTATCAAAGGTTCAGATCTTCATTAAGCTAATTATGTATGTGTTATCCCATGGGTGTCTTTTGAACTTGTATAAGGCCTTCTTTCATTTTCACACATGATTATGCCTGTCATGTGTCTCAACTCCCACTGGTTGCAAATGTCTCTTTCTATACCTTGTATCCCATAATGTTTCCATCTACTGCATGATGGAACTATGAACTTTCCTTCATGTATCGATACTGCATCCTAGACATCATTCTTCTTGAACTGGTCTTCCCTTTCTTCTTGGTTACTTCTTCATGGCTGGAAGGTTTTGCATCAATGATGTCGCTGCATTCGTCATATTATTCTTCATTTTGAAATGTCATCACTTGTTCTTCGGAACAAGTCTCATCCTTCTTTGCTTGTAGGCGATTATGTATGTGATCTTTCCTACAAGTCAAATGCATTTGTATGGTTAGAAACATTTCATAAGGAATATTCATACTAGAAATTTCTTATGCATAAATATATGATCATGCAACTACTTTAGCCAATACAACATTTATCCATTTCTCATGGAAACATTTCTAGATGCCTTCCATCTCTACCAGGACAACATTGAGATTGTGCACTAATCCAATATGTCATCAAAGAGGTTTCATTCTAGATAAGTAGCAATGGAGAGTTGTATAGTACCATGAGCGACTTACCCATCACATGCATATTACTAGTATACTGTCATTAATGCAAACATTCTATCATGCATAATACATCAACTGAATATAAACAAATGCATAACAAAACAATATCATGAAATGACAATTGAATACTTATCTTTATTTGTTTCATGGGTAGATTCCTTCTTGAGCCTTCAGCTTCATCATCTTCTTCATTCATGATAGCATCGTTTCTTATCCAAATGCTATGGTGGATAAGAGGTTCTTTAAGAGTTGAGTTCTTCATATTCCTCATCGCTTGAGGGATCTTCTTTGGATGGAGAGAGCTTGATCTTCAGTTTCTCCCATCTTCTCTTCTCTTATTATGAGTCGAGCTTATTCTTCTTCCTAGAGTCTATTGAAATTAATCACTTCCTTCTGGCACACATTCCTCGCATGAATGAATCCCATGATCCTGGGAGGCCATTCAAGGTGGCTATCACTACTTCTGCATTCTTCACTTCTTCTTTTACCACTTCAAGTTGTTCTTTTATTTGAGAGACCCTTGTAAAGTATGACTGTATGGTCTCTACATTCTGGATCTTCACATTCTTCGACTAGTTTCTTAAGTTCATATTCTGATTTATGTTCTTCCCTTCAAATAGCTTGGTTAAGGAATCAAACATCTCTTTCAATGTCTTTAGGGAAGACACTTGTGGTACAAGTTGATCCGTGACTGAATCAGCAATGATCTTCTTGGCCTTAACCAAGTTCTTCTGGTGTAATGCTTTTAGCCTCATCTCCCTCTGGAACTGGAACCTCTCTACTTGTGTAGGTGTCCAATTCATTTTCTTTAGAGAGATCATATACCTCCATGCTTGGAAGTTGTCAAATTCAACAAGCTTATCATCAAGCTTATGTGATAGATCAATTTTAAATGAGAACCTCAAATGCAAATAGCAAAAGATTAGATCTTATCGATTTGAGGTGTCTGTCCTAGTTCCGAAGCTAGCTAATCTAGGGTTTGTTAGTGAAACCCTAATTTTCAAAACTTGGAATATTTAAGATCTGATTGGGTAGAAAGATATATCTCTTCAATTTGAGCTGTCCAATGTACTCCTTTTCTGAAAACAGTGGAGGGAATCTCCCGAAACAGGAAGCCCTAGTTTTCCAATTTCTTTTGCAGAAATGCTTGTTACTATTTCTGTGGTATCTCTAAAATTACTGATCCTCTATGTTTTAAACTTTGCACTGAGGTATCCTCGTGTGTCTCTGTTTCAACACCATAGGTTTCATCAGAATTGGTTTCACCAATTGGGACTTATGATCATTTTCCCAAGATGACCTGTTACAGGACTGTTCAGAATAGTGAGGTTGTACGGACTTCCACGTGTCACTATTTCATCCTCCAATTCTGAAAATTGGTCCAATGAAAGTACAGTCCGTGCCCTTTTTGAAAAATCTTTAGAAATTGAATTTGTACCTTTGTATCCCAAGATATAGCAATTCTCCCAAGGTATCCTGTTTAGGGACAAATTCTGGAAGAGGCTGGAACCCTAACTTGGAAGGATCATATCTCCCAGAATATAGCGAATCAAGGCTGAATTTTGGACAAAGTGTAAATAATTATTTTATCTTTGGCCACTACATTTTTTAGCTACTAAAGCTTCATGAATCTCGGGATATAGTGAATGTACCAAAATTTAGCAGTTTTAGTATTTAGAGTTTTTCGAGCGCGGGGTCAAACTAGGGTTTGACTTTTCTGGAGTTTCACCCAATCAAAAATACTGATCCAGGTCTCTAAACTTTGATTTTTATGAGGAGAGAAATCCTATACTGGGCTCACTCAAAAATTCCGCTTCTGTAGAAAGCCCTAATTTCCCGCACCGAAAACTGAAAATGCTCGAAATCGAATTTCGCTTCGACAAAAAGATGCGCCCTTCAATGGAGAGTCATCCTAGCATACATTTGCTGATGTATTGTGGAGAGAGACCAAAAAAGTAAGAATCCCTAGCTTCTGCAGCTGGACAATGTATTCTTCTTAGGTTAGCTCTGAACCATGTTAGATTTTTATCATTCAAGCTAGCATTATGATCTTAGGATCTTTAACTGAGAGAATAACATGCACAACAATAAAACACAAGAGACAAGAGACACAAATAATTTTCCTCAGGGAAACCATAAAGGAGAAAACCCCACAACTTCCTCAGAGATAGAATCAACACCAAAAGTAAATCCTAAAAACATGAAGATGATCTCTCGACAGCAGCAATCTCTCTCTTGTCCCAGCAACTTCTCCTCTCACCCTTGCACCTCAATGAGTGAGTGTGTGTGTGATAAATAGAGAGACTCACTCTCTATTTATATTAGTTTTTTCACTTGAAACCCACTCCAACATGTCATCATCACTTAACAATTACTTACTAGAGTCGACATCTCTAGGAGTATCTAATAACCCTAGTGCCCCACAACTTGTGGGGACTTTGCCTCCTCCGACCAACAAGGACAGTTATCCTTAACACAATGGTGGGGACTATTTCCTTGACTTACAATGACTCACCTAGGGTTGAATTCATAACTGTGGGGACTTTAACCCTTGACCAATAGGAGGGTTACCCACAATGACTTGACATGACTTGTTTACATTATAAAAAATTCCTAGAATAAACATTGGGGTATGACATGAATCAAGTACATTACAAATACATCCTAGAATAAACATTAGGTTACAATACATAAGAAATACAGATGAATACATTCCGAAGTTACAAATACATCAACAGCAAATTCATCGGTTCATTCGTCGCAACTTTTTTTATTGTCGTCGCTATAGCAATGTGTTACGGAGAGAAATTCCTATGGCTTGGGGTATCACAACAGACAGCTAGACTCCAAAAATCAATCTTTCCCAATATGCAATATAAATAAAACAATCTAACACTAAAGGATCGAACCTCGTACCTTATTCCGGACAGTTGAAGTAGATCCCCATTGAGCTTTCCAATATTTAGCTTGAATTGTTATAGCACGTACTCAACAACAAGTAAACAATACAAGCATACTATATTTCATGGTGTTAGATCTATTCTAGCATATATAATCAATAATGTAAAAGCATTTGACATATTCCAATGGATGCAACATTCATTCAAATACACATTACTGGACAGGAAAAGATATTTCTATTAATATGAATCAGAGATTACAAGTGACAACCTCTGACGGCACGTCTGCGAACCGGAGAAACTGAATCCCCCACTTGGGCCTCCACCACCTCAATCCTCCATCACTCTGATAGCAAGCTCACTAACAACGACAAGCTTGGGAAGAACACAACAGTGCTCCAAAGGGACAAAGGGATGCAGACTCAAGTATAGTTCTGGCAACAATGGACTATAGTTGTGTTACTCTCAAATCTCTCTCATGCTTTCAATGTACCAAGGGGTTCCTTATATAGCTTTCCAAAGGGGTATTGAAAGGTCGAATCCGTGCGATCTCAAGGCATATGGAAGGCCAGGAGTCGTATGAGTCAGATCCAAGTCAAGGAAAACTCCAAAATGCTTTGGACTATGCACACATCCCGATGTACGTGACTATAGAGGGAATATCCGCGTATGTACGCGGTTATCGGGGAAAAGGCCGCGTATATCATTTTTATAATGTTTTTAGGGATGGTAAAGGTTACATCAAAAGATAAAAATTGGTCCATGGGGGTTAATGAGTCTGCAGTGGGACAGGGTAAGGCCATACAATGTGTGATTCACCTAGTGTGGTGAAATATGCTATAACAGATGCCCCCTAATGTATGAGATCAGAGGGGTTATACGATGGCCGAAATACATTATAAGTCCATCCCAGAAATGAAGTGATGAAGGTACCCAAATGGAAGACCAGCCACCCAATCAGCATAATACCATAATACAACTCTGCATATAATCTGCAAATACATCTAGCAGTCTCGGATACATAAGAGTACAATGGCCATGAATAGGCATGAAACATGATAGAACATATGTGGTCATCGCCACGTAAAATATAAATATATCAGAATCTCCATGATGAAGATATACAACATATAACGGACCATGATGTCCATAGGCTGAAGATATATAATAGATCAAGATCTCCATAGGCTGGAAATGTCTGACATACACTAGACCAAGTCACGAGAGCTGAAATCTCATGAACACTGGCACGATCAAGGAGGTAGCATATAAGTGATGCCACCATTCTGGAAAGTCTTCTACACAAACCGCTACGAGTACATGTCCTACTATGCGAATAGAGGTGTCAAGGTTGAACATAGTAGTCCATCGTCTGATTACCGGTCATTGATGTATAACGTTAACAGATGCAAGATTACCCACCGATAATGAAAATGGGAATCAAGGTACTAGAGTGCAAACTAACAAGTGTGAATAAATGTGTTGAGGTCGAACACTTGAGAGAGTCCATCGATTAGGGGACATTGATGTATTCCCAAAACTGTCGATGGCGAGAGAACCTGCCACTGATGACTGCAAGTCTCAAGGCACTCAAAATGACTCTAGACTCCAATCCCAGAATCAATGATCTAAAGTCTATGGGATGAAATCCGCTGGAAGGAGGGCATTAAGGCATCCCCCATCATCCAACACGAGGTACTCAGCAAAGCTGTATGATGTGGAAGGACTCGATCATAAGGTGCACGAACCAGTAACTGTACCGGGAATGGCCGACATGCAAAGTCAAGATAACTGAGGAATGGCGGACTCAGGTTTCAACTTCCTTCGAACAAGAGCATAACGGCGTATGGTGACTGAAAAGAGGCAGCATAGACTCGATATACAAACTGGGACATCTCTATGACGCAGGAGGCATCAATAGAGGCTCCATAGGGACTGGAAGCTTAACCAGTCGGTGGAGATAAACTCAGATAAACGAGTACAGCTCCTAAAGTCAAACTATAACCCAACTAATGGATGTGATATACAGTGCTCTGTTCGAAGGCGACACGACTCGACAGCTGCCAAAGATAATATCTTTCCTTGTCCGGCTTTTTGGTTTTTTTATTTTTTTTGGTCTTTTTCAGTTATTTGAAAAGCTTGAAAAAAGAATAAACTAGCTTTATAGTTACATACTAGGAGGAGACGAGTGTCATAAGGGAAAACAAACTAGTTCCATGCAGTGGAACATACCTATGCTCAATGCAAGGATACATGTGTAGGATATCGACACTCGGGGGAAAATCCCCTCTCGGTAAAAAGGGAAATCAATCTGTGAAGGATATATAAAATGGCTCTGCATGGCTATACATGAGACAAGCTCGGGCTATATGGCTAAAACGCAATGTCAGGGAAGCCGGCATAAAGCTCAATAAGACAGGCAAAGCTCATGATAATGCATTCACAACTTGTCATAAGGGGAGTCCGGAGGGAAACAGGCCATCATAAGATCAAGAGGAGTATGAGGCTCTTGCTAAATGTCATGGCGGTACTATACAACGGACTCCCACACCCTAAAAAGGAGAATCATCGGCATGGGCACCAAATGCAAATAAGGGGCTAACTAGGGTACCCATGTAAGGTGAGGCTCTACCACTCGTATCATGCCACTTCTATAGCAGCAAGAAGGTTCCATGACATAACAGAGTGGGTTCGTACCTAAGGTTATGGTGTCATGGTCATAAGGTCATGCAAAATGCAAATGGTGGTGGACCTAACCTATATGCCAGTGTAGACGTTATACCTATGAAAGGCATGAACGGTCTCTAGCCACAAAAGAAGCATCCAACAGACAACTTTAGACCCAAGGAAGACCCAACCACACTCACAACCCACCCAGCAACTTCCCACAACATCAGACTCACCAAAAGGGAGGATGTACGCGACTGTATAAAGAACAGCTGCATATGTACGCGCCTTTTGGCCAAAAACCTGCGTATACACGTGACTGTTGGCCAAAAACCTGCGTATACAGAGAAGGCAGTGGTAAAAAGCAGTTCAAGGCCAAACCAATAAAGGGGAGTGTTAATGGACAAACATACTATAACATGCGACACAGAAACAGAGAGAAACAGAGAGAAAATCAATAATATCAAGCCCATTGTGCCCCCAACCCCCAAATAAAAACAAGGAACATCCCCAGCGGAGTCGCCAATTCTGTTACGAAGAGAAATTCCTATGGCTTGGGGTACCACAACAGATAGTTAGACTCCAGAAATCAATCTTTCCCAATATGCAATAGAAATAAAACAATCTAACACTAAAGGATCGAACCTCGTACCTTATTCCAGACGGTTGAAGTAGATCCCCGTTGAGCTTTCCAATCTTCAGCTTGAATTGTTATAGCACGTCCTCAACAACAAGTAAACAATACAAGCATACTATATTTCATGGTGTTAGATCTATTCTAGCATATATAATCAATAATGTAAAAGCATTTGACATATTCCAATGGATGCAACATTCATTCAAATACACATTACTGGACAGGAAAAGATATTTCTATTAATATGAATCAGAGATTACAAGTGACAACCTCTGACGGCACATCTGCGAACTGGAGAAACTGAATCCCCCACTTGGGCCTCCACCACCTCAATCCTCCATCACTCCGATAGCAAGCTCACTAACAACGGCAAGCTTGGGAAGAACACAACAGTGCTCCAAAGGGACAAAGGGATGCAGACTCAAGTATAGTTCTGGCAACAATGGACTATAGTTGTGTTACTCTCAAAGCTCTCTCATGCTTTCAATGTACCAAGGGGTTCCTTATATAGCTTTCCAAAGGGGTATTGAAAGGTCGAATCCGTGTGATCTCAAGGCATATGGAAGTCCAGGAGTCGTATGAGTCGGATCCAAGTCAAGGAAAACTCCAAAATGCTTTGGACTATGCACACATCCCGATGTACGCGACTATAGAGGGAATATCCGCGTATGTACATGGTTATCGGGGAAAATGCCGCGTATATCATTTTTATAATGTTTTTAGGGATGGTCAAGGTTACATCAAAAGATAAAAAGTGGTCCATGGGGGTTAATGAGTTTGCAGCGGGACAGGGTAAGGCCATACAATGTGTGATTCACCTAGTGTGGTGAAATCCGCTATAACACAATGGAGTTTCATCACCATTATTTGGTATTTCAGTTGTCACTTTTTTGGTAATATCATCGCTATCGTGAAGAATTGTGGTGGTTTGTCGCTAAATTTTTGTCGCAACAGCAATGAAACTTTGTAGCAATAGCAACCATGCATGCGTCACAATAGCAACAACCCTACATCACAACAGAAAACAACCATTCGTCGCAATAGTGACACCAACCATTCATCGCAATAACAATGAAGTATGGAAATTGTTGCTTTAGCGATGAAATTTTTTCCATAAAAATGAGGGGGCATGTATGTTGCTATAGCAATGAACAAGTGTTACAATAACAATGATTTTCTGTGGGAAAAATTTCCACATGTACTAGTGAGTCTAGGAAGACAAGAGGAAAGTGAGACATCTAGAAGATCTTGTTGATTCCTGGAAAAGGTATCGACAATAGGGATCTTCCCCAGTAATAATTCCCAATTAGATCGTTTACTGTTGAAAGTAGGGAATCCGTCTAGTTAGTGGCCTGGCTATTGTAGGGTTAAAAGAACATTTTGTTGGGCCCAGAAATGGCACCTTTTTTACCATCCTTATCCACCTCTTTTTTCCTCATCCTACCCTATTATGCATACTAAACAGACATTTTTCCCTCACTCATCCCCTCAAGTCACAAAGGTATGGTTAATCATTGTCTTATTTTATTAATGCTTAGGATTATGGTAATCAAGGCTCTATATATTAAGATATGCTAACATATGATGGTTTATAAAGGTATTTTGAGATATAGAGAATGCAGGTGTAGTGGGTTGGACATGCTAAGGGAAGGATGGATATTCATTGCTAAAGTTGATTGCCATCCATCCCACCATTTCCCAAAGAACACAACCCCAGTGTATTATTCCATGCGAGTTGTACAAGGGTAGCCGCAACATATTGTGACAGATTTGGAGGCGACAGTGTGTCGTTGCTCAAAAGTAGCTGTGACCTGTGGGATACCTGCTCAATCAATCAGGATCATTATTTATGGGTCAATTAATAGCTTCCTTATATTTTCTACTCTCATCCTACCATGGCTATAATAGTTATTGTAATTGATTTCCTAATAATAGGGACACGATGTTATGATTGAAATTGTATAAATATGGGGAGCTATTCTGAGCCAGGGGTTGAACCCTTAACCAAATTATTGTATTAGCTGTGACTGAGGTTGCGTGATTTATTTGCGCTCTTTAATACAAGGAGTTACTTCAGATCTCAATGTTTTAACGTGCATTACTTCCATCATCTCTGTGTGAAGGCTAGGCCTTCCTTCCGACAGGGATTGCTGAGTTAAATTAGGAAATTATAATTATTTTGTCATGTGATGTTGTGATAATTTCATTTCCTCATAGTAAGATGCAATAGTTATTGATTTACAGTGTGTTATTAATTGCATCTCTTGGAAAGCTGCAGTGGTATGGTGTGACAGTTGACTATATAGGTAGTTGTTCCTTATGCAACTGTGTGGTAGCTGTAACAACCCTTTTCATCCCTAGATCTTCCAATTGTTATTTCTATAGATCCTTGCAGTTTGTTCCTTTGCTTTTATAGTTGCAGAATTTCATTCCTGTACTTTGAATTTCTAGAATAGATGAACTCAATTCATGTCTTCTGGATTTCTAGAATAATTAGATCAAGATAATTGGGTGAATCATTATATGATTTGGCAATCAGGATTTCATTTTCTGCAAAAGTAATCTAGATGTGATTTCTCGAATATTTCAATTCTAGATCAAGAATAGTAAAAGGTAATTGTGACTGTATCCTTTAGAAAGTAAACTAGATTAAGTGGATCCTTGGGATGAGCATAGTTGAGCAGAGAATAGGATTGTTTACTTACAACAACTCAGTGTTTAAGCATATATAGTGCATGTTATCCTTGAAATAAAAATACTTCCCTAGGTTGACAATAAATATTGAACACTCCATATGTTAACTGTAATTAACTTGCATATCGGGTGCCCAACATTTTGGCGCCATTACTGAGGAGGATAAGTATTAAACACTATCATAGTTGCATCCTGTAATTGTTTCTATTTAGTTTTATTTAGTTTTTTTTCATTTGAATGATTTGGGTTGCATGAATATAAGAAGGGTACAGTGTGACCATCTTATAAACCCCAAAACCCCACAAAACACTAACGTTGCAGGTGGTCGAGGTCGTGGGTGAGGTCTAGAATTGGGGAGAAGAAAATTCATTGACGATATGGTTGATAGAACCAATTCTTCTATCACAGCTCGCTATTAGGAAACACCCATTAGAAGAATCCCTGCCAATCCTGGAGTGCCAGCGCCAGGTTCTACAGTGGAGAACACATGAGGAGCTGCAACACCCTTGAATATCCCTACAGAGGAGGACAAAGTTAGTACTGTAGGATCTACTGATCGAGATCTGATCTATCACATTAACGAGAAGGTTGTAACTGAGGAGGAGTGGACACGGTTCCATCAGAAATTCGTCAATTAGTGGAAGAACGAAGAGGAGAAAATGAAAGAAGATATGAGTAACATACACGAATCCGAAGAGGAAGAGGAAATGGGAGAAAATCATTATCATGAAGGTAATTCCCTGCCTGAAGGGACAGTGGCTACACTTCAATTCCAAATTCAACAACCAGAAGGGATATCCCCTATGAAAAATATATCACCATCGGTGTTGCCCCACTTTTATAGAAAAGCGGCAGAGGATCTAGATGAATTTCTTTTCAAATTTGATATCCTCTGTCGCAGCTATGATTACACCACCAACGCATAGAAGCTGAAACTCTTCCCTGCCACTCTAAAGGACAATGCATTATGTTGGTTTATGAGCCTAAAAGGTGAAACTATCACTAATTGGGACAGGATGAAATAGGTGTTCCTGGAGAAATATCAGGAGTATTGCAATACCAAGGACAAGAGAGAAGAACTGTTTAAAATGGTACAGAAGGATGATGAAAGTATGGAATATTTTGTCACGAGACTTTTGTATAACATGCAGAGAGTTGGACAGACTAATATGGGGTTATATGTGCTCAAAATAATCCTACTTTATGGTATTAGGGATGATTTCCTAGATATGTTAAACCTATTAAGAAAGGGGGATATCTCCAAGGATTCTTTCGAGAAAATTGTGGAACTGTGTAAAAGGTACTCCAGGGGATCTTCTAGGAATAACATGCGGGACAAATGGGAAAAATTAGAATGTGATGTATTCGAAAAAAATCAGAAGTCATCTAATGGAGGAGCCACCCATGCAGAGATAGGAAACCTCCTCAAAAATTTCAAAATAGAAATGATGAGATCTATCTCCTCGAAAATAGATGTCTTGAGGGAAAACCAGAAACAAGCAGTAGAGGATCTCACACTAGGTGTGTTCTTCCCTCGATTTAGAAATAACCACCCTCTGAAGGAGTGCTCACTCGACAAGATAGAAGTGTGTCAGTTGTGCAAGCTGAACCATGACACAAAATAATGCCCGTCACTACCCCAAGTGAAGGTTGTCCTACAGGCATCAACTCCAGAGGTGGAACCAGCTTACTTTATTGCACAAAAGAAGCCTTGGCAGCCTCAAAATCAAGGTATGAGTCCAGAATCATTTCCATTTTTGAATAATATGAATAATTGGAATAATATGTAGCACATGAATACACAATTCCCTTTATCTTATTCTAATCCTCAATGGTACCCCTCTAAACCTTCAATACAAAATTTTAACTCCTGGAACCCTTGGGTTCAGTCACCACACCAACCAACTTCTTGGTCTCCTGGATGGAGGAATTTCCATCCAGGGAACTAGTTTCCTCAACAGCCTCCACATCAACTATTTTCTCAACAAACATACCCTTCTTAATATCCTTAGTCCTATCAGTAGTCGCAGCTACAATTGCATAACAATGCTGCCCCTAATATGCCAATACGACCTCAATTTCCTGCTCAACCTAATCCTAACCCAAATAATAAAACAGTCCATCAATTTGAGACTGTCAACATGCCTTCTTACTCCCTTACTCCTATTCCCTACAACGATATTCACTGACGATCAGGAAAGGTAGTGCAGCCTTTGATCATTGAGGATGTTCCATCCCTTATGCATGAAGAAGGGATGAACCCACAACATTTATATAATACGACCCCGATCATTGAAGATGCTGAACATCCTACTAATGTGTTGGTTGAAACACAAAATAATACATCTAGCGACACACAGCCTACCCAGCTGATTCGGCAACCACTGTACCCTGAAAGATTAATGCCACCAAAGGTAGTGGGAAAACCTTAGTTTAACCTCTTAGGAGAGTTAAAAAACCTTTATGTTAAAATTCCCCTCCTTCAGGCTCTTCAAGATGTACCTATCTATGCTAGAACTATTCGATATCTGTGCACAATGAAACCAGCAAGGAAACCCAGGGATCCTCCCACTGTTCATGTCGTAGGGAAATTATTTGCATTAATAATGGGAAAAACCCTTTTGGCCTAATATGACGATCATGGGAATCCCATTGTCACTATGCAGATTGGGCATACACATATACCCACCGTACTGGTAGATTTAGGAGCAACGATTAATGTTATAACTATTGAAACTGTAAGAAAACTTGGGCTCACTAATCTCAGGCCAAACCCCACCATTTTAGAACTAGAAGATAGATCCATTATTAAAACTGAAGGAATTTTGGATGATCTCGTCATCTCAGTTGATTCTTGGGAGTACCCTGCTGACTTCTTGGTTTTACAACCTAAGTTGCAGCTAGGAGGACATCCACTGATCCTGGGAAGGCCTTGGTTAGCTACAGCTGATGCTTGCATCAGCTGCCAATCTGGGTCTATGACCATATCTGATGGCACCGAGATAAAGAACCTCACTCTCTGTCCTCTAGCTTGACCAAGCTTAGAAGCTGAAACTCCTTTATTGATGGAGCAAGAGGAAGAAGAGGGCGTTCAACCATTATTAACAATAGGGAAGGCCTTAACCTTTAAAGATGAAACTGAAGATGATGCCATTAATAATTTCATCAGTGAACCCACTTCTGTCAATAACGAAATTTATCAAGTCCTGAATATTACTCTAGGTGAGGAGGAACAAGAAAATCTCATAGAAGAGGCATTAGTCAGTGACACTCATATTTTCCAGTATTGAAAAATTCAAAAAGTATTCCTATCGAGGTAGATTCTGGAAAAACCCTGAATATTAATCCGAGCATTTCCCTAGATGATCAGAAGTGCCTGATCAGTCTCTTAAAAGAACATAAGGGGTCATTTTCCTGGGAGTACACAAACATGAGGGGTATTCCCTCTAACCTATGCACCCATCATATTTATATAAAAAATGACTCTCGGCCTATATGCCAGCCTCAATGACGAATGAACCCCAATCTTAGGGACATAGTGAAGGAAGAAATTCAGAAACTCTTGGAAGCAGGATTTATAGATCCCATTTCAGACAGCGAGTGGGTGTCCCCACTCATAATAGTACCCAAGAAAAATGGTAAATGGAGAGTCTGTGTGGATTATAGAGAGCTGAACAAGGCAACACGAAAAAGATCATTTTCCCTTGCCTTTTATAGATCAAGTACTTGACACCTTATCGAGGAAGAAGTTCTTCTCCTTCCTAGATGGGTTTAGCTGGTACAATCAGATCCAAATTGCTCCTGAAGACCAGGATAAAACTACCTTAACCTGTCTCTAGGGAACTTTTGCTTATAGAGTGCTCCCCTTTGGTTTATGCAATGCACCAGCAACATTTCAAAGAGCTGTGATTGGCATATTTTCAGAATTAGTTAATGATAGTATGGAAATTTTTATGGATGATTTTACTCCTTATGGCAAATATTTTGAAGAAGCATTGAAAAATTTGGAAAAGGTTTTAACTCGCTGTGAACAGACCCAGCTCTCTTTAAGCACTAAAAAGTGCCATATGATGATGAGTGAAGGAGTAGTATTGGGGCATTTCATCTCTACTGATGGAATCTAGCTGGATCCCTCAAAAATAAAGGTAATAAAAAATATACCTACTCCTGTAAATCAAAAAGAAGTGCGAAGTTTCCTAGGGCATGCTAGATATTACCAAAGATTTATAGAAAAATTTTCCAAACTTGCCTCTCCTTTGTTTTCACTGTTAATGAAGGACGTGCAATTTGTTTGGAATGAGGCATGCCAGACAACATTTGTTAAACTTAAGGAGAAGCTATCCACAGCTCCCATCTTAAGAGAACCCAATTGGACCCTACCTTTTCACATTTCTTCAGATGCTTCTGTTACTGCCATTGGAGCAGTTTTAGGACAGCAGGATGGTCAAGCACCTTATGCAGTTTATTATATTAGTAAAAAATTAGCCCCCGTTGAACTTAATTATACTGTTACCGAGAAGGATTTCTTAGCCATTGTTTAATCCATTAACAAATTTCAACATTATATTACTGGATATCCTACATTTGTGCACACTGACCACTCGACCATCAAATATCTAATGAATAAACCTATTACTAATGCCAGGGTGACTAGGTGGCTTTTATTACTATAGGAGTTTGATATTACCATTATAGACAGACCTGGAAGAGAAAATGTTGTCGCTGATTTCTTATCTCGTTTCACTAACAGTGTTGATAATTTTCCTGTTGGGGACTCTTTTCCAAATGAACACTTATTTGCAGTTTCAGCTCACTCCCCTTGGTATGCAGATGTCCCTAATTACTTGGCTGCAGGAAATCTTTCAACACATTTGTCCAAAAGAGAAAAGAGGAAAATTATTCATCAAAGTGCCAGGTATTGTTGGGTAAATGGTCATCTCTTCTACACAAGCCCTGATCTTGAGATCAGAAGGTGTGTAAGAGAAGATGAAATATTCCATATTTTGAAGGCATGCCATGATGAGCCTTGTGGGGGGAATTTTGCACACAGAAATACAGGACACAAAGTGCTGAGAATGGGCTACTATTGGCCAACCATTTCCAGGGATGCAAAAATATATGTCCAGTCTTGTGATAGCTGCCAAAGGATGGGCCAGGCCAATAGATTAGATCAAATGCCTCTTCAACCAAAATTAGTGGTTGAACCCTTTAATAGGTGGGATTTAGATTTTGTTGGACCTATCAGCTCTCATTCTAAGTAGAAAGCCTACATCTTGGTCTGTACCGACTACATGATGAAATGGGTAGAAGCTATGGAATTGGTGAAAGCCAATGACCAGGTCGTGATTGATTTCCTGTATAGTGAAATATTTACCCATTTTGGGGTACCTAAGGAAGTGGTTACCGATGGAGGACCACAGTTTGTGTCGCATCGATTTGAATCTATGCTACAGAAGTACCATATTCAGCACCAGATAGATTCACCCTACCATCCCTAGGCCAATGTCTAAGTGGAAAGCACTAAAAAAGTCATTGAAGATATTCTTACCAAGACAATGAATAACCATTGGAGATATTGGGCTGACAGACTTTTGGAAGCATTGTCGGCATATCGTACCACTTAGCGCAACACTACAGGTTTCTCTCCTTATGACTTGGTGTATGGGAAAAGTGTCGTCTTCTCAATTGAGTTTGAAATCAAGACTTTTAAGAAAGCCACAGAGGTAAACCTAGATGTAACTGAATCCCAAAAGAGAAGATTGAATCAATTGAACTAACTTGACGAGAACCGGTTAGCCGCTGTAGATCAGACTGTATTAATTCAGCAACAGAGATCCAATTGGCACAAATGATTCATCAAAAAGAAAGTCTTCTATAAGGGATACTGGGCACTATTATAGGATTCAAGATTCAAAAGAGACTTCAAGGGTAAACTACACACAAGATGGCTGGGCCCATACCTAGTAGACAAAGTATTTGATAATGGTACGGTCCACCTGGTAACCATTGATAAGAACCATGCACCATTATTTGCTAATGGTCATAGGCTGTGACTATACCATAAGCCCATTTCAAAGTACACATTTACCTCATAGATTGAAGCTGATCTAGACTACCAGTTAGCACAAGGGTAGGAATTTTTCTTTGGCCCTGTGAATCCTTAGTTAATCGCTGTAAATCTCATATGAATTTTTGTACATAAATAAATTGTTTGTTTTTCTTTGCTATTGTTATCTTTTTCTTTTGCACTTGATATGTTTTTTTTATTATGAAATGTGTAGGGAAATTCCCAAAGAGCAGTAGTCATCATTGGTCCTAGTGACCAATGTCATTCTTCTATAACTTCCTGCACCAGAAGAAAATTCCTTGAATAAATCTGTTGCAGCTGCAACATGTTCTTTTACCCCGTTCTCGTAGTTGCAACACCATTTTACTTTTTCCCATTATTCTTGTTTGTGCAGCTACAACACCATAAAACTTCCACCCTTACCCCATTTCGTGCCGCTGCAACACCATAAAACTTCCACCCTTACCCCATTTCGTGCAGCTGTAACACCGTAAAACTTCCACCCTTACCCCATTTCGCGCAGCTCCAACATCATAAAACTTCCACCTTTACCCCGTTTCGCACAGCTGCAACACCGTAAAACTCCCTCCCTTTTTCCGTTTCTGGTAGTTGCAACACCATTTTACTTTTGTCCATTTTCATCTTTTTCGGTAGCTACAACACCTTCAACTTCCAGAAGCTACAACACCATTTTACTTTTGTCCATTTTCATCTTTTTTGGCAGCTGCAACACCGTCAACTTCTGTCAGCCTAACGCGTTTTTCATCTTTTTCGGCAGCTGTGACACCTTTTTTGGTAGCTGCGACTCCGCTACATTTGGATGATTTTTTTATAATCCAAGGTCGCGATTGTGCTAAACTTCCTGATTTCTTTATGATCTACGGCTATGACTCCTCCATTATTGGTAGAAATCTTTGCAACCACGGTTAGCAACTCCTCCAGATATGGCTCCAATTCCTAATGCTGGCGATTCGATTTATACTCCATCACTCTTCATGTTTCTAACCAATTTGACATGATGGTTTTTGGTTCATCGGCAGAAAAGGTCATTACATTAACTGACTGTAGAGTCACACGTTCTACTATTATCCAAAGAACATCATCCATCGCGCATTTTCAAAGGTATGGATTTGATTAACTACTTGATTAAGTATTAACTGGATCTGCCAATATTAATCATACCTTCCTTTCTGTGCCCATTATTACATCATTAGCTCTCCACTCGTGTGACTTAATGACTAATTATGTTACCTGATAACCGCCACCTTTCCTAATTTGGGATAAATTCCAAATAATTCGATGTGCTAAAACTTTCCAAATTTACCCAACTCCACTCTTAGCTGTTCATGCATACTCTGTGCTTTAACCTCCATTGTCAGAATCCGTAATTTGTTGGACTGCAACATACCTCTGAAGGCAGAAAAACATGGGTATTCCATCTCAAGATGAAACTCCAAACATGCGAGAACTCAGACGAAATGCTGAAGTTTTTGCTATTTTTCAAGCTACAGGTTGGGCTGAATTCTTCCAACACCTGAATGGATTTCACCGTGAAACAACTTTACAGTTCTCCTTGAATCTTATAGAAACCCACTTAAAGGTTTGGGGATTGCGTATTGAAGTCTCTGAAGCCATAGTGGTTGAGGTCACTGGTCTTCCCCAGGTGGGAAGAGCTTGGTTTGGACAAATAACCCCCAATCCTACAGTAGTACAGGATTTTATTAGAGAAGGGGAACACATTCAACTGTCATGGAGGGGGATAGCATTACAGTCACTACCACGCCCATGGAATCAAGTAGAAATTTTTCTCAAGAAGTATATCACCTGTGAAGGTAGGTATCAAATGGTCTATCACTCTGAATTTCCTTTATTATCTCATATCCATCATAGGGATTTGCTAAACATTCCATTTTATTTATTCAATGATTTACATCATATGGTGGGGTTTGTCCAAACTGCCAAGCATCCAATCTCTTCACTTACCCACCATGGCCTCATTAAATTAATAATATTATGGACCCTTGTTCAACAAAACCAATCCTGGGAGCAATTTACAGGTCAAGTTCAGGAACCCATTGTTCTGCCCAGTGTTCCAATAAAAGAGGAAATGGAAGTACCTGTACTCATGGGGCCTATTCAAAATCAAGAAGAGACGGTCAATCCACAGTTGGGGGTAAATGTAGAGCAATAGGAGGTTTGGATTCCCTCCAATTTAGTTGGGGGGGGGGAGATGAGATTGGATTGGAGGATCAGTTAGGAGAACAAGAAGAATAATTGGGAGAGGATGTACAAGAAAACCGTGTGGAAACACTAAATATTAGGGCAGCTCTGACAGCAGAGGTTAAGACTGGAGCAGCATTAGATGTTGCGACAGTTGAAACCGAAGATGTTAGAGCTATGATAACAGAATAAATCACTGAGGTGGTGATCATTGAATCGTCCCCTGAATGGGGAGGAACCCTGATTGAGGAAGAACATCCTAAAGAACAAGAAAATGTCAGAACTGGGGATATCCCTATTAATTCTTGCACATGATCTAGGAACTAGGAATCAAAATCATCAAAGAATAATTGACAAATACTCATGAATTAGAAAATAACTGGATTACCAAATAGGTTTCCTCTCTGTATATTATATAAACAATAAAGGATTACAATTTCCATGCATAGCAATAGCTTAACTCCATGAAGAATTTGAATACCTAAGGAACAATTCGAATTCAGTGAGTGAGTCTAGCTTAACTAACCCTTTACCATGCAATATCACTCAGTTAACCACTTGACCAAAACCCTAATTGACTCACCAAACCCTAACTGAAGTTTGAGTGCAATAAATGACTGAATCGCAACTGAAGGAGATCAAACACATGTCATAGCAATCCAATCATCAAGTGCTAGTACTGCATGACTCCAATAAACCCTGATGAGGTTAACTGAAGCTGAACTGACCATCAGAAGTTGGTGAAGGCACCTTGTTCACTCCAGTTCATTAAAATATTAATAAATAATCATCAAATAATCATTAAATAATATATTTAATGAATGGAGGCGCCTTAACTGACTGTAACTGATTGGTTGAACTGAAAGTAACCACCAGTTAGCAATTAGATGCATTAATATCACTCAGATCACCCCTGGAGTGCTTCAGTTAGCCTCCTTGACTGTAGGAGAAGGATAAGTTATCCTCCTTTACTGTAGGTAGGAATGGGTGTGACTGGATGATGGCAATTAATGCTCCACTGATGTCAATTAAACTTAGGATAGTGGTTTAACTAGGCCAATTTGACCAAAAGAGTGTGTATGATGGTAAATGTCTCCAACACCCCCCCTTAAGCTATACTCAGGAAGAGTTAGAAAACATAGATGCATAAAATGATAGGGCCTTGGAAACAAATTCCATAGGTCACCCTGTACAATAAAGTAACTGCTTAATATAACCAAGGAAACGGGGAAAACCTCATGGGAAAAATACCCCCCCTCAAACTAAGCAGTAAATCAAGAATTTGGTTCTTCTATGCAGCAACATCCTGAGACTGTACATGTGAACCTCTGAATCCAAAGTAAATGAATATGTCTAGAGGAATCTTCCACTTTGGAAGAAGAACAATGCACTCAACTGAATCAGAAATATAAACAATTGCACGGTGAAAACTGGACCCATGTAGAGCAACTGAAATCATCTGAAGAGAGAGAAAAGGTTCTTGAGGACTCGAACCATGTGTGGAACACTCAAGAAACTGATCTGTTGCAGCTTTGAACAACAAACCATGAGTGGTAAAATCAGCCCCAAATCTTAGGAGCAAGTGTCCAAGCGGATGCAGAATGTCTTCCTCTTTACTAGTTCTGTGAGGAGATGAGCTTGTGACCAAAGGTAGAGAATCCCTGGGACTCTGGAGAACGAATGCTTGAGCGCCATAATATGATATAAATTCTGAAATGTCTAATGAATCACAAAATAAAATATCAGCAACCTCACAGGAGGAAACTAACACCAAATCCCCAGCAGCAAAATTGAAGAAGAACTGCGGTACTTGATTTTTCACACCGGAATTGGTGAGAGCAGCTACAAGCATGGCTGAAAGCTCTTGTATTTTAAAATATGAACAAAATAATATCTTATCAGAATGTAAATCATATCTAAATAAGTTCACAACATATCCAAAACTATGAAATGAAATCAAATCCCTAGCAGCAGTTTTGTAGGAGACTTGCGATACTTGTTTCTTCACACTGTTGATGAGAACAGCTACAAGCAGTACTGAAGGTTTCTGAACCTGAAATTTTGAACCAAGAAATATCAGATCAGATCCAAATAATATCATATCATATCCAATAAGGTTCATATCATATCCAAAATTATGGTCAACCGAGACGGTAGATGCACAGTTTTCTTCTTCTTCAAAATTCTGAATTTTGGTGGATGCAATCCTGCAGGAATTTGCTGGAAGATATAGATCATGGGGAGAGAATGTTTCACTCTTATAATATGATATTTTTTCCAAAATATCCAATTTATTACATATTTGCACACCAGAAGCAACATTAGAGGAATAAAATTCAAATTTCTCCTCACTTTCGGAAGCAATTACTGGTAAATTTTGCACAAAATTCAAAGGAAAATCACTGGTGAATGTTTGCATGGAAGTGCAGCAGCATTTTTCTTCAATATCAGAGATTCGAATGTCTTCTTATGTTTCAGCAATATGAGAAGATGAGATATCAAATATCTCATGAACTTCCGGAGCATCAGGAGAAGGAGTAACTTCATGGAGACTTTCTTCAATTCGAATTGAATGTGTAGAAGATTCTACTTCATCTTCATCTTGAACAACTTCATCAGAGAGAGTAGAGGATGAGAGTTTTGAGTGAAGAACTCTTGTGGTGCTGGATTTGATCTCCAAAGTACTATTATGATCCTCATTTTTCTTGCCAAAGGTTTTGTCCAATCTTGTCCAGAGATCCTTTGGGTATTCAGCAGAATCAAAAACAAAGTACAAGTCATCATCAAGGGCCAGAGCTATTGATCCAAAAGCTCTGTCAATGTCATTTAGGTAGTCATTCTCATTCTCATAAATCTCTCTTCCAATTCCAATAGACACCTCATAGAGACCTCGTCTCTTGAGATATGCAATCATCTTCAACTTCCATTCCGAATAGCTTGTGAATGGGGTGAGAGGAGGGATTGATGAGTCCATTCGAAGTTGTACCTGATAAAACCTGCAAATCAAAACAAAATGGGCACCGTAATGTTGGACAACATACACATTTAGGCTTTCATCACACCCATCATAGTCAATCAAGCAAGCTTGATCAACAAGTTCTTTACTTGGGATATTGAGTGGTAAGCCTAACTGGATTTTTGAGCTATTGCTCAAATTTCATGGAGAAATCTGTCAAAAATCTTGTTCTTGAGAGATTTTTCTTTGTCCTGCCGTAGCTCTGATACCATATTAATTCTTTCACATGATCTAGGAACTAGGAATCAAAATCATCAAAGAATAATTGACAAATACTCATGAATTAGAAAATAACTGGATTACCAAATAGGTTTCCTCTCTGTATATTATATAAACAATAAAGGATTACAATTTCCATGCATAGCAATAGCTTAACTCCATGAAGAATTTGAATACCTAAGGGACAATTCGAATTTAGTGAGTGAGTCTAGCTTAACTGACTCTTTGCCATGCAATCTCACTTAGTTAACCACTTGACCAAAACCCTAATTGACTCACCAAACCCTAACTGAAGTTGGAGTGCAATAAATGACTGAATCTCAACTGAAGGAGATAAAACACATGTCATAGCAATCCAATCATCAAGTGCTAGTACTACATGACTCCAATAAACCCTGATGAGGTTAACTGAAGCTGAACTTACCATCAGAAGTTGGTGAAGGCTCCTTGTTCACTCCAGTTCATTAAAATAATAATAAATAATCATTAAATAATCATTAAATAATATATTTAATGAATGGAGGTGCCTTAACTGATTTTAACTGATTGGTTGAACTGAAAGTAACCACTAGTTAGCAATTAGGTGCATTAATATCACTCAGATCACCCCTGGAGTGCTCCAGTTAGCCTCCTTGACTTTAGGAGAAGGCTAAGTTAGCCTCCTTGACTGTACGTAGGCATGGGTGTGACTGGATGATGGAAATTAATGATCCACTGATGTCAATTAAACTTAGGATAGTGGTTTAACTAGGCCAATTTGACCAAAAGAGTGTGTATGATGGTAAATGTCTCCAACAATCCCTTCCACATCAGCCGCGAATTTAGAAACTTCAACACCACAAAGAAAAAGGAGGAGATAAAAATATGAAATAAAGGCATCACCACTAATAAGATGAAAAAGAACCAGGTCAGTCACAACAACAGAAGTAGCAAGGGAAAGATGGGCAACCCTATAAGCACAAATTGAGTTCCCCATTCTTAGACCCAAATCAATTGATGCCCCATAGGAACCAGTCACAGAAGAACCACAAATTGAAGGAATTTTGTTTGAAAATGGGCTATTAAAAGAGGAAGTACAAGCACTCCGAAAGGAATTAGAAAATTGGAAGGAAGCATGTAGAAAACAGAGTGAAAGGAAGATGCACACATTGGTTGAAGTTGCAGACCAACTGGAAGGATCAATTCCTGCTGAGGCTGGTAATGAGGAAGAAAGAGTGGTTTGTCCATTGTGTGGAGAAATATTTTATGTGTAAGGTTACAGGGTCATAGTTCATGCCTTTGCAACACAATAGCCTGCACCTATAGCTATGGAATAATAGGGACAACCTGATTGGAAATATGGTGAGACTCCCCAAGAGAAACTTTAGGAAAAGGAAGTTGGAGATGAGCAGGATGTTGTCACACAAGAACCAACATCTTTGAATATTCCTATTGAAATTACCACCAAATTTGGGACAAAGGAACCAGAGGATGAGGTTATTCCTGATTTTGTTGAGGAAGATTGCACTATGACCCCTGAACCCTCTCATGACACAAAAATAATAGAAATGGAACCACAACAGCAGAGCAATGATGAGGTCGAACAGGATGTTGACACAAAAGAACCAACATCCTTGAATGTTATTGTTCAAGTGGTTGTCCAAATGAGGGAAGAAGAACTAAGGATTGAAGACATTATGGAATTCAATGAAGTAATTTGCACTATGACTCTTGAATTGTCTCATGACACCGAGATATTAGAAATGGAATCGCAACAATAGGGAGATGAATAAGTAAACCAAGATGTTGCTACAAAAGAACCAACATCCTTGGAAATTTCAGTAGAGACTCTCGGGATACAACAAGAAGCCAACCCCGAATTGGATATCATTCCTGATGTGAATTTAGGTGAGGATGAACAAACTCAATCACAATCCTTAGGTGATACTGAAATCCTTGAGGAACAATTTCATATTGAAGAAGACATACAATCCCAGCAGCATGAGGAAAAAGAAGAACAGGTCTCTGTCACACAAGAACTAGCAGCCTTACATTCCCCTGCTGAAATTGCAGTTGATAATCAGGTAGATAAGAAGATTAAAATTTAGGAGGAAGTTGTCCCACAAGAACCAGCATCCTCACAATCAGCTACCGAAGTTTCCATAGAAGAACGCCATAAAGAGGATGTTATTACACAAGAACCAACATCTCCAGAAGTTGTTTCAAGAATACATGTGGTTGAAGTTGTTGCAGAAGAAATTTTAGGAAGGGATGCTATTACACAAGAACCAGCACCCCTAGAAGTAACTTCAAAAGTGCAGAATGTTCAATGTGGCACATCAAGTGATAAGGTGTGGACCGAACTCCCTCAAAATTTTATTAATATGGATTCTGATAAGGAGGAACATCCTGAAGAAGAGAGATCCTAAAGCTTACATAAGAACTCTTGATCCTGAGAATGGAAGTGGAGGAGTTAGGTGGAAATATACAAAGAAGGGGTGGTTTCCCTCCTTGAACATAGAAAGACCATCAGGGAACTGAAGGAAAAATGGGCAGAATAACTCATGACCCATAAACTTTGAGAGGAAGAACTACAGAGGGAGCTAAGGGAGCTGAAAAGGTTCAAGTCTATGCAGGTGGAAAAAGACCAGATGTATGCTCTTTCTCATGAATTACTAGGCACCAGAGTACCCTCCTCCTCTTAGCTTGTCTTTTTATTCGAACAGTTTATTTGGTTTAAATTAAGGGTTGTGGAAGAAGGGAGATCATATGACATAGCAACCTCAGCGAAATTCTTGGAAACATTTTTGAGAAGTAATTTTGAGGACCAAAATCTATCATGTGAGATTTATTTGCATGAGATGGCTTGTCTTTGGACTGCCATTCGAATCCCATTCCTTTTTCAGGTGATGTTCAGCTGAGGGATTTTTCCTCCTTTGTGAGCAATCATTTTCAGTGGGAAAGGTATTTCCAAAATTTTTCTCATAATGAAGTCCACTCTAATCTTTGTATCCGAAGTGAACCTCAAAATCCTTGTCTTCTCCTTGCTCGACATCAGATTCTACTCTCATGCCCCATCCAAACTCAGCATATAATGGAACTACAAGAAGGGGTTATTTCTACTTGTACCATCCATATTTCCATACATAAACAAACAGCTTTGAAAGGTAGTAAGCACATATTTCAGGTCTCCTCTCCAAGCCTTAGAAATAGGGACCCCTACTGTTATAGGAATTTTGAACAAGCACTTTCCAGGATTGAAGGTTATTTTGGAAGCATAAGGGAATGTGGGGTTAATTGGATGGGACTAAAATTTAAATTTCCTCTCATCTGGTGGCCAGCAAAACCATACAGGGAGGATTTCTCCTTAACCAGGGCAGAAGAGCAAAGGTGTTGGAGATATTGGGTTGTCCATAAGGGGTTTATAGAAAAATTCCCATACAACTTTTCTTCTCTCCATGAACAAAGCATAATGCCATATTCAGATTCAGAATAATGGAGGTTGTTGCATGAGGACATGCAACAGGATAGTTGGGGGGAGATGTTGGGCCTAGAAATGGCCCCTTTTTGACCATCCTTATTCACCTCTTTTTTCCTCATCCTACCCTATTGTGCATACTAAACAGACATTTTTCCCTCACTCAGCCCCTCAAATCACAAAGGTATGGTTAATCATTGTCTTATTTTATTAATCCTTAGGATTGTGGTAATCAAGGATTTATATCTTAAGATATGCTAACATATGATGGTTTATAAAGGTATTTCGAGATATAGAGAATGCAAGTGTAGAGGGCCAAACATGCTAAGGGAAGGATGGACATTCATTGCTAAAGTTGATCACCATCCATCCCACCATTTCCCAAAGAATGCAGCCCCAATGTATTATTCCATGCGAGCTGTACAAGGGTAGCTGCAACAGATTGCAACAAATTTGGAGGCGACAGTGTGTTGCTGCTCAAAAGTAGCTATGATCTGTGGGATACCTACTCAATCAATCAGGATCATTATTTATGGGTTAATTAACAACTTCCCTATATTTTCTACTCTCATCCTACCACGACTTTAATAGTTATTGTAATTGAGGCAGCCTGAAGGTCATAGATCTTCATGGCTGCCCAATAATAGGGACAAGATGCTATGATTGAAATTGTATAAATATGGGGAGCTATTATGAGCCAGGGGTTGAACCCTTAACCAAATTATTGTATTAGCTATGGTTGAGGCTATGTGATTTATCTGCCCTCTTTAATACAAGGAGTTACTTCAGATCTCAATGTTTTAACGTGCGTTAATTCTAGCATTTCTGTGTGAAGGATGGGCCTGCCTTCCCACAGGGATTTAGTGAGTTAAATTAGGAAATTATAATTATTTTTTTATGTGATGTTGTGATAATTTCATTTCCTCATAGTAAGCTGCAACAGTTATTGATTTACAGTGTGTTATTAATTGCATCTCTTGGAAAGCTGTAGTGGTATGGTGTGACAGTCGATTGTATAGGTAATTGTTCCTTATGCAACTGTGTGGTAGCTGTAACAACCTTGTTAATCCCTAGATATTCTAATTGTTGTTTCTATAGATCTTGGCAGTTTGTTCCTTTGCTTTTATGGTTGTAGAATTTCATTCCTGTACTTTGAATTTCTAGAATAGCTGAACTCAATTCATGTCTTCTGGATTTCTAGAATAATTAGATCAAGATAATTGGGTGAATCATTAGATGGTTTGGCAATTAGGATTTCATTTTCTGCAAAAGTAATATAGATGTGATTTCTTGAATCTTTCAATTCTAGATAAAGAATAGTAAAAGGTAATGTGACTGTATCCTTTAGAAAGTAAACTAGATTAAGTGGATCCTTGGGATGAGCATAGTTGAGAAGAGAATAGGATTGTTTACTTATAGCAACTCGGTGTTTAAGCATATATAGTGCATGTTACCCTTGAAATAAAAATACTTCCCTGGGTTGACAATAAATATTGAACACTCCGTATGCTAGCTGTATTTAACTTGCATATCGGGTGCCCAACACGTTTTAAATCTCTTTTACCAGTTGCGGCCCAAACCACCATTTATGTAATTTTATATTTTAATATGAAATTAAAATTCCTATACTAATTGCAAGTGATCAAGGAGAAAAAGCCTCAACATGTGATGCGCGGGTTCGTACCTCCCGTCTTATCCCTTTTTCTCCTCGATCACTTTGAATAAAATCTACCATGTCTTATCTAATCTAATCTAATCTAATCTAATCTAATCTAACTGTTCCCATGGAGTAGAGTTTATATTAATATGAGTAATGTGCTATAATTTTGTTGATTAAATCCTGCAGGTAGCTGATTGAATTCAATATAAAGAATTACAACAAAATAAAATATGAACAAAGATAGCTCTGTTAGGTGAAAACATCCATTGCTCGTTCCATGCACAAGATTCATAACAGGAGATAAAATCATTCATAAACACAGAAATAATTCAGCAGGATTAGAACGATCTCACAGATTTTACAACATGCGAAAACATAAATAATTCATCATTTAGCGATCCACATAACCTGTTTAGAAAGTCATACAGTCCTTCCTCCAACAAAAAACTGGTTCTCTTTATTTATAAAAGTAGTAGTTCTTATGCAAATAGCTTCAGCATATGTGTGCTAGAAAAAGTCCCCTATTCTACTATTCTACCCCATACTTATACATTTACAAGTGACTTTTGAGTCACCCCAGCCTTTTAGGCTTCCTTGACTCTTTGATTACAAATTTTTTTCCTCTAGAGACTTGAACTAGGAAAATAAAAATAAAAAGAGATAATCGACAAAAAAATGCCACATGCACATAAGTCAAACTTAGGAGGGTCCAACTAAACCTCCAATGAAATACTTCCATCCAACGGCCTCTGCAACAATGGTCTTAAAGTCTGTAGGTTCTAACAATATGATTTTTACTTCATGGATGGTCAACTACAACTTTATCACTGCTGCTCTGGGGGGGATTACTCTGATCTGACCTTCAAGCAAGCAAATATTGACTGCGGCTTCTGCAACCAAACTCTTTACTAATTTCTCAATAATGCCTTTAACCCATTGAATCTTAATTTCATCTTCCTGCAAACTATTCTATAGGTATTTCAAGTGTTCCTCATGCTCAAGAAACTCCTAGATTCATTTTTCTGTAGAGGGTTGGCATATATTGTGTGTTGTGAGCACCCTCTTATAAAAATCCACACATTTCTCCAATGTTTTTTCGACACTGGCAATTAATCTTGTAGCATCCTTGTTTCTGAAATCCATATATTTGAACTCGATCTTTAGGTTCTTAGGATTCTTCTGTGGAAGATGCGTCTACCATGCTACATTAGTTTATCTCAAGGTCAACTTCCCTTGAATAATTTATGCAATCTCCAATGTTCATGTCCTGAAATCGGTTGATATCACTGACATCTCTTGCATTTTGGTTTCTACCTATTTAATTATGTGAACCTCATCTGCAAGATTTAATTGTACCTGATATATTTTTCTTCTGATCAGCAGAGCCTGCTCTCGGAGAGGAGTGATATCAATTTTCCACTCATTTTTTGTCTTAATTTGAACCTCCAAAGAACTATTTTGTGCCTTCAATTTTTCAACTCGCTCCTTTAACTCCACTTCTTGTTTATCAGTTGCATCCCTTTGTGCCTCTAGCCCTGAAATCTTACCCTCTAGGTCTTTGTTTTCCACATCAATGATCGTGTTTGACAATACCAAAGCCTCCTTTTATGATTCTAACACCTTGTAAGCCTCCTAAATCCTCTCGAACCCTGGAAGGGTAGCCTCATGTTTTCTCTTCATTTCTTGGATTTCACCCCTTTCTTTCATCAAAGTGTCCTTGACTCTCACCATCTTATCCTTATACTGATCTACATGTTACAACTGATTTTATCACACATGGTGAATCACACTTTTATGGCCTTCCCTGTCCCTCTGCAGACTCTTTAGACCCCATGGAGCATTTTTGTACCTTTGACGTTTCCAATATAATCCCTAAAAACATGCAATAATTTCCATACACAACTTTTAATCCCTTTCTCGCGTATATACACAGATTTGACCCTTAAACCCACGTACATCAAGATGTGTGCAAAAGGCCAAATTCTTTGGAGTTTTCCTTGATGTGGATCCAACTCACTTGTCTCTTGGCCTTCCATATGCCTTGAGATCGCTCGAATTTGACCTTTCATTACCCCATTGAAGAGCTATATAAGGAACCCTTTGGATACATTGAAAGGGGAGGAATTGAAGAGCAAGAAAACTATAGTCCATTGTTGCTGGAGCTTATACTTGAGTCTACATCCCTTTGTCCCTTGGATCACTTTTATGTTCTTCCCAATCTTGCCTTTTTCTTGTGAGCTTGCTATTGCGAGATGGAGGATTGAAGTGGTGGAGGCCCAAGTGGGGGACTCAATTTCTCCGATTCGTAGACATGCCGACAGAGGTTGTCACTATTGTAATCTCTGTTTTATATTAATAGAAATATCTTTCCTATCCAATAATGTGTGTTTAAATGAGTATTTGATCCATGGATGCTTTTAAATTCTTATATGTTATTGATTATATATGCTAGAGTAGGTCTAAAACAATTATATATAGCATGCTTGTCTTGTTTACTGAGTGTTGAGGAAGCAATTTACCAATACAAGCTGGTGTTGGAAAGCTCAATGGAGATCTACATCAACTGTCTGGAATAAGGTACAAATCGAGATCCTTTAGTGTTAGATATTTGGTTTCTCTTGCATATAGGAAAGGATTGATTTCTGGAGTCAAGCTGTCTATTGTGGTACCCCAAGCCATAGGAATTTATCTCCGTAACAGAATTGGTGAATCTGTTGGGGATGTTCCTTGTTTTTCTTTGGGTTTTGGGGGCACAATGTGCTTGATATTCTTGACTTGCTCTTTGTTTCTCCTTGTTTCTGTGTTGCATTTTATAGTATGTTCATCCATTGACACTCCCCTATATTGGTTTGACCCTTGGCCTGCTTTTTACCACTGTCTTCTCTGTATACGCATGTTTTTGGATAAAATTCATGTACATATGCAGAGTTTTCACCAAAATTCACGTATACACGCAATTGTTTGGCCAAAATCCACGTATACATGCAGCTTTTTGGCCAAAATTCACGTATATACACAACTTTTCTTTAAACAGTCGTGTACATCCTCCCTTTTGGTGAGTTTGATGTTGTGGGAAGTTGTTGGGTGGGTTGTGAGTGTGGTTGGGTCTTCCTTGGATCTGATGTTGTCTATTGGATGCTTATTTTATGACCAAAGACCACCTTTTTATTGTTTTTTCTTTAAAAGTAGTTTTAGTCATTTATCCTTTTTGTTTTTCCATTAGTGTATTACTCTTTTTTGTCTCGGTGTCTTGCTAGGCTTGTGTTTTATACTTTCTGTAGAGACTGAGAGTTTTAGATGACTTTTATTGCATTTTTCATTCTTTTATATTGAAAAATACAAAGTAGTTGCATCTTAGATATGGATTTGAGGAGGTACTTGCATTGGATTTCTTGGATGAGAGTTGTATTTAGGATTTCATATAGGAATGATTTTTTATGCATCTCATGTAGTGGCATACCCTGTTTTTCATTTAACAAAGATTGCATTTAGCATTGTTTGTTATGGTGTGCACTTTTATTTCACTGCTGAGTCTTCATATCATTAGTTGCATGGCCATTTCCCTTTGAGTAATTACATCCAATTAAAATCAACGCATAATAAAATGAATTACACTCTTTTCTTTTATAGGGTGCACCAACAAGACTAGGTTTTAGGGTCTTGGAATAGTACATTATGAGTAAATTATCTAAGAGCACTAAACAAAAACATGTATGTGTTTGTCCAGGTGAGAGTGTGAAATTCCTTGGTATAATTAGTGTTTCTCAGGATCCTCCTCTTACAAGGGAGTTGAGCACGAGATAGTGCACACAATTGTGATTGGGATGACCCCTGGTCACTTTCTGTGAACACCAAAGATATTTCCAGGATTGTATTCGCATCTAGGGGCTCTTTCAAGAGTTTCAAGCTTTGCTACCTTGCCCATATGGTCAATCCCGCATGCGACTATCCACATGAGCATTGATTATATTGAGGTGACCTTAGTTGCCTTACCTAGGTTATCGAGGGGGTACTTTCAGAGGTTATTCTATAGGTGTCCCAGCTAGGTAGAGGTCAGATAGCACAATTGCTTTATGTGTTGAAGCTAAGGGCCACTATAATTGGTTACGTACCTCCTCTTGTAGTGTATGGGATTTTCGAGCCTCTCCTAGGTGAGACATACCTGCTGCATTCGGGAGCTCACATATCCTCCCCTTGGTTTGCTTGTATTTTGGCTGTAGATTTTCTTAGGAGTGTGCTCTTTTTCTACTAGTTGGCCTTTGGGATCACAGTTACTTGAGTATATTTATGCTCTCTTGAGTTCAGGTCCTTTTATTTTCGGCATGCCTAGTATCTTATCACCCATCCTTGGTCCTAGTACGGACCCTGGTGTTAGACTTGGGGACATCACAACCCCTTACCATGCTCATAGATTTGAGAATGGTCACATTCCTCCCTCTACTCCATTTGTGGAGGATGTTGACTTCCTTCTCTCGGTCTTTACACTGGTGGTCACCTTCACGAGGGTGGTAGTGGACGCATGAACGTTGGGTATACACCTTACTTTCCTTTTTATGTCCCATTGTTCATCGCATTGTTTCCTTTGGGTGCATTTGTCATGATCATTCCTCCCTATATCCTATAGTTTGGATTCTTTATTGACTATTTTGGGTTGTTCTGGACTAATATGGTTGTCATGTAGGGTCCAATTTGTGTACACTCTCTTCGAGATATTTGACCCATTCATTCCTATTGCAGGTATTATGTTTGAACTGGCATATAGGTTAGGATATCACATCTGCTTGCACTTATAAATTTCCTTATGACCGTTCCATCTTAACGTTAGGTACGAACCCATTCCATGGTATCACATAACCTTCATGTTGTTGTTAGAAGTGGTACTATGTGAATGGTAGAGCTTTCCTATACATGGGTGTCCTAGTTAGCTCCCTTTTGCATTTTTTACCCATGCTGTGAGTCCTCTCTTAGGTCTGGGAGTCCCTTTTAGTCCTTCCATGTCCTTGTGCAAGAGCTTGATACTCCTCTTGAACTTTATGCTAGCCATTCCCCCAGGACTCCCTTTTGTATGTCGAGTTGTAAATGCATTATCATGAGTCTTTCTTGCCTTATTGAGCCTTATGCCGGCTTCCCTGACTTTGATTATCAGCCATATAGCCCGAGCTTGTCTCATGTCTAGACACGCAGAGCCATTTTGTATATCCTTTACAGCTTGATTCCCTATTTTTACTGGGAGAGGACTTTCCCCCGAGTGTCGCTATCCTACATGTGTGTCCTTGCATTGAGCATAGGTATGTTCCTCTACTTGGAACTAGTTTTTTTGCCCCTTGGCACTCATATGTTCCTCTGGGATGAACTTATAATGTATTTCAGCCATCATATGACCCCTCTGACCTCACACATTAGGGGGCATCTATTACAGCTGATTTTACCACACATGGTGAATCACACTTTTATGGCCTTCCATGTCCCTTTGCAGACTCTTTAGACCCCATGGACCATTTTTGTACCTTTGATGTTTCCAAGATCATCCCTAAAAACATGTAATAATTGCCATACATGACTTTTAATCCCTTTCTCGTGTATATACGTGGATTTGACCCTTAAACCCGTGTACATCAGGATGTGTGCAAAACGCCAAATTCTTTTGGAGTTTTCCTGGATGTGGATCTAACTCACTTGTCTCTTGGCCTTCAATATACCTTGAGATCGCTCAGATTCAACCTTTCATTACCCCATTGAAGAGATATATAAGGAACCCTTTAGATACATTTAAAGGGGAGGAATTGAAGAGCAAGAAAACTATAGTCCATTGTTGCCAGAGCTTATACTTAAGTTTGCATCCCTTTGTCCCTTACAGCACTTTTGTGTTCTTCCCAAGCTTGCCTTTTGCTTGTGAGCTTGCTATCGTGAGATGGAGGATTGAAGTGGTGGAGGCCCAAGTGGGGGACTCAGTTTCTCTGATTCAGAGATGTGCCGACAGAGGTTGTCACTATTGTAATCTCCATTTTATATTAATAGAAATATCTTTTCTTATCCAATAATGTGTGTTTAAATGAGTATTTGATCCATGGATGTATTAAATGCTTATATGTTATTGATTATATATGCTAGAGTAGGTCTAACACAATTATATATAGCATGCTTGTCTTGTTTGTTGAGTGTTGAGGAAGCAATTTATCAATACAAGTTGGCGTTGGAAATCTCAATGGGGATCTACATCAACCGTTCGGAATAACGTACGGATCGAGATCCTTTAGTGTTATATATTTGGTTTCTCTTGCATATAGGAAAGGATTGATTTCTAGAGTCAAGTTGTCTGTTGTGGTACCCTAATCCATAGGAATTTATCTCCGTAACACTACATTTTCTTTCAATTTATCCACATTATAATCATTTGCATGAGCAACTGCTACACCAATTGATTCCATCAGCTATGGATCTTCATTGGTACCTTTCATGACTAGTCTTTATGTAACTATAGTCACCTCAGGGTGGGTGCCTACCTTTAACTTCTTTTCGACCATTAGAACAACGGATTTCCTTTTAGGGTTGAAAAAAACCTTATCCAGGGATGTAACCACATTTTTTTTAGATGGGGTGAAAGGTACTAGCCCTAAATATGCAAAAGGGATACGACCTCCCGTTATTATGTCTCCTGAGGTAGAAGGAGGATCTTCAAGATTGTCCTGGGAAACATCCCTTTTTTTATTATCTCTATCTTTCTCTTCTTTTTATTTTCTCCTTAGTTCTTCTACTGCATTCTCTGCCTCTCTCTCTTTGTCAGCTGATTCTTTTCTCATCCTCTCCTCTGCTTCACTTTTCCTTTGTTCTTCTTCTCTTTTACTATGTTCTTCCCCTTGTCTCAATTCATATTCATTTTTCCTTTATTCTGCTTCCTTTTTCTTTGGGATTCTTCTTCTTTTTCTCTGGGCCTCTTCTGCTAATAATTTCTTTGCTCCTTCAACTAACTTTGAGTTTCTTCTTCCTTTCTTTTGCAACTTCTTCTTCCTACTTCTTCTATTCTGTACTGTTGCTGCTTCCTTTTCCTCCTGTTGTGGTCATTTTTTGTCTGAAACGGTTGTTCAGAGCAGTCATGTTGTGAGCATTCTTAAAAATATCCTCATCTTTATCACAGTAGTCAGAGTATTCAAAACTCACTTTCACAAGTGTACAATGAGAAACAACCTTTCCTTGAGAATCATTTCTATGAAAATTTTTCTCACCGAAGTGAAATCCTTCTAGTTCCTTCACAAATTCTGGTGCGCTCTTGAATTTTGAAAACTTATAGCATCCGACATAGAAAGGCATGGGTGGATAAACTTCCTTCTTCATGTCAAAGAGAAAATTATCGAATCCATCCAAGAAAAACTATCTCACCACCTCCTTATGGACAACGTAGTCTGTGGCATACTTTGGAAGCAGTGACAGAGCTCTAGTCCCTTCGTACATCCTCAGATATGTACCTTATTTGGAGAAAAAATAATCCCTACACTCCTTTACTACTTCTAGTGCACTATATGACATACATTTGCACTCCTCTAGGAATATCAATTGGTAAATTGACATCAAAATTTCTTCACAAATAAGCTTATAGAAGGTATGATACTTGTGGGCCCATAAAATCTCGTATGTAGTGTAAATGAGTACTTGGCCCTTCTTCCAGCTACATTTCAGCTTCTTGAATGGGTATAGGAAAAGTACACAGTTGATTAAAAATGACCCCATGTAGAAATCAGACTTTTGTTGAAGCATTCCTCTAAGTGCAGCACATATGCAGGAAAACAAGGTATTAGCTACAATGTTCGCCTAGTTGAAAATTGTACCTTCCATTGTCACATGATACATTAGTGGGATCCAATCTATCTTACAAAATTTCCCATTGGCTCTTTCAAAAATCCAGTTAAGCATCAGAGCCACAAGTCAGTATGGAGTGCGCAGGTAGGAGGTTTCATATTCACCAGATGCCTTCTACCGGAATGCCTTTCCTATTATCATCATCATCTTCAGACATCCGATATAATCTATGCTCAAACCATTTATCTAGTCGTCCGTCATGCTAACTTCTGGGGATGACATATAGTAGGCTTTGGATATGTATGTGGGGGTAAATGAGGCAAAACCTTTTCCTTCTATGTTATACATGATCATAGCCCTTGCGTCTTCCTTAGGTAAAATCCAACCTATTACCACGACACAAGGAAAAAAGATCAGGTTGCATGGATACTTTCATGATTCTTGATCTCAATATGTTTTCATATAGGGGAATATCTTGCAAACCTGCATCTAGGACCTTTCAATCCTTGATCATGGAGTATATATGTCCCCATTTGAACTCAAGTTCAGCTCTGGTGATGGCTTTAGTATTCTCATAAATTACCTCTACCTTTGGCATGACTTCTAAGTCCAAATCCTCTTCAGTAACTTGAGCTTTCTTCATTCCCTTCTTGGGCATGGTGCTGTGTGAAGACTGAGACTGTAACAAAATCACAACAAAATATGTGGTAGCATCTCTATGATCGAGAACCACATGCATATACACAGGAAAATAAGAAACTACTGTAAATTGCAAGATGCACAAGAAATGTTAAATAACAAATGTTTTCCTTTTAGAACAAAGTCACATTCATGGAGGATATGAAATATAAATTACATAGTCATCTTTAGGCATTATTTAAAATCGATGCAATTTCAAGCCGAAAAGAAACTATAAGCTCATAGTATGGGATCTAACTTTTGCTTTAAGAGTTCAAAACTATGAAACATCCAATGCTCTATAATGTGGTACAGGGGAAAATCCAAATATAAAGGTTGGAAACCCTACACAAACACCTCCCTATGTAGAAACAATCCAGAGAAAAACTAGAGACTTAAATGAAACTAGGTCAACCCTGAAACCTTTTAAAAACCTATCAACGAACACAAAGGGAAAAATACTTCTTGATAGAAAAAACCTAGGTTGGAACTCAAATGAAAATGACGACCTTCTAATCTTGGGACTTCGATAACCCTTATCGACCCCTCTTAATATTATTATTACAAAACCAGGGCTTTGAGCTGCCCATGTCTGAGGTTTGAAAGATCTGGACAAGAATATGGTTGGGAGTAGGTAAAAAAAACACGGTCAGTTGCAAAGTAAGATATGAAAAAAAGGGAGGCTGGGATAGCTTGACCTAGAAAAATATTATGAGGCTAAGAGATAGACTTAAACCACGGGGGGGGGGAGGGGGGGGAAGAAAAGAAAACCCCTAGTCTTGAAAAATGAAAACCAAATGCGTTATTTCCCCAAACTCGTAAAAGGCNAAACACTATTTACCAATAAAAATAATCACGACAAGGATTAGAGCCTACCTGGCACAAGGTGGCTTGAAGGTTGGTGAAAATCCTGGTTCGAACACTACATAAGCTCCAAATGGAAGATTTCCACAGGGAGCTCTCAAAATGGGCAATATAAATCAATTGTAACACACCGTAATAAACCATAAAAATCCCCAATGCTATATATATAAAAACAAAAATGGAAAGAATTAAATGCGACTGCTGGAGCATTGAAATCACAAGGGAGAAACATCGTTGGTTCCCCAAAATAAACTTACTGAAAAATTTTCCGCTTGGTAATCGGCAAGAAACAAAAATAAAACCTGATAGTATCAGTTATGAAATCCAAATTTTGCCACGACTACTAGCTCACTTCATCAAAGGCCAACTGCAAGAATGACGTCAATTGTGTTGATGTGAAGGGTTTGGTAATGACAAATCGAATTTGAGTCACAAATTCTCTGCTCTCTTCAGGAATGAAAACAAACCTTTGCCAACATTATCTGAAAAATATAAGGGAAACGTCTATCATAAGGGTCATCGGAAGAGTTATGAAGAACCCCCCGATTGACGGTGAAAACTTAAACGATCCGACCATGTCGACGCTGAATGGAAAAGATAACCATCATTGTCATCTAGGATAACTAAAATGGTCCAATGGAAAACCGTCAGCTTAAATAATGAAAACCAACTGGATGCATCAACTCCTATGTTTGAAAACATCCGCAATTATCGGGTGCAAACTCAAAACAAAATCCAGCCAAGCATAAACTTGCAAGCAAAAGTCATAAAATCGGTGAGGTAAAGAATCAGATGAAATTCCATGTGAGGAAAAGGTCCAAAATCTTTTCGACACATCGCTAAAAAAGGTAGGAAGAAATCAGATGGAAATTTTGAATTTCCTCCATTGTGTCGACATAAAATCAATAATTGTTTCGATACGTTGGGACAAAATTAAGTTTTCTGTTGGTGCAAAACAAAAAATTTCAGACATGTTTTAAAATAAAAATTTAATTCATGGAAAGAGAAATTCTGAGGAGCAAAGAAATCCAAGCAAGATCAAAGTTAGAATTAAAGGGGGGGGCCAAAATCATAAAACATTTGGGTTAGTGATTGCAGCTACAACAATTAGTGACAGGATGGTGAACACAGATCTCTAAAAAACTATCTTCTCAAAACTATGGAATTTTAATAGAGTAATGTATCTTAGTCCTTACCAAGATTATTTAAGAGTCTAGACTTCTCCAGGAATGTAAGATTTAGAACATCTCATTGATTATCGTAAAGACATGATAACTCTTTTGGGGCCAGAATGTGTAGTTCACTTTTACCTTTGTATTTGGTTACTGCCGTATATGACACCACCGGATCATGGAGGATTTAGACAGATGCATTCATTTGTTCTTGATTCCCATGTCTTTTTCATTCTTTGATGCTTAAGACTTTTGTCTTTAGAGTCTTATTTGGTTGCTTCTTTGGCTTTCAATATTTGATTCAGAATCTTCCATCCATAGTGTCATTTTGTGTGAGTGATGATTTGCTTCAACTCACAGATGGAGAAGAATCTTTTGAGCAGTCAATGATTTTACTGACTTATATCTCCAATATATCTTTTGATATAGATTTTTTTTTCTTTCTGGACTTTTGACTCTAATAAGACTTTTGGCTTTCATTTTGTGGCATGGGATTATTTTGAATACCATACACCTCTCCATTTTGCTTCCTTTCCGTGGGTCTTTTGCGGCAAGCTGCATAGGACAAATATTAATGTGAAAGTGGATGGAGCCCTAAAATAGTGTTCTAGACTTCATCTCACTTATCTATTTTATAGGTTTTAAATAGGACTTCAATGTGTTCTTAAGATAACTTCCCTTCAACAGTCTATTCGATTAAATAATCTTGTTCTGACCAAATTTTTACATGGATAGGTTCAAATAAGAAGTCTTTGACTTAAAATACTTAGTAGATTGTCCAGATTCCAATGTTACCAAGCACCAAAAGATTGAGCTGGCTTATTTTGAAAATCAACTGAAGAAATTTTTTGAAAGAAAACAAAAGGTAAATCAACAGAAAAAAAAAGAAAGAAAAATCTAGAAGAAATCATACATGGAAATAAAAAGTTTATTTATGTACAAAGGACTTCTAAGGTACTAGGTGAAATAAGGTTTGAGAACGAAACCATTAATAGGAAGATTCTCTTCCCACTCCTGCAAATATTGTAACTTATAAGTCGATGGTCCTAACTTTTCAGCAATCTAAAATGGGCCAACCCATAGGTGTTGAAACTTCGTATGCTTGCCCTTTTCATCATGTGGGTAATCACACTTAAGAACCAAGTCTCCAACTTCAAACTGTCCCTTCCTGGACTTGCGTTTATCAAACCATCTTTTGAAAATATTCTGGTGGTGTTCAAATATTTCCTTGGACTTGAGCCTAGACTCTTCAAGTTTTAGTAATGTATTAATTTGGGCTTGTAAAACTTCACTACTAGACCCTCGTGAAGCTTGGGCTAACTGAGAAGGTGGGAGAAAAATGTTCGGTGGAAGGGTGGATTCTTTCCCATAAACTAGAGTATAAGGTGACATGCATAATGAATTCTTGGGGGTGACCCTATCTTCCCATTGAGCATTAGGAAGAGCTATATTCTAACTCTTTTGATTTTCAATAACAGTCTTCTTTAAGATTATGATAAGGTTTTTATTAGTTGATTCAACTAACCCATTTCCCTGTGGAAAGTAATTAGCAGAATAATGTAACTTGATCCCTTTTTCACTATCAAATTCAGTAAGCTTAATTGATGAAAAGTAAGATGCATTATCAAAAACTAGTGAAATTGGAACCCCAAACCTGGTCATGATATTTTCTAGGAGGAAGTCAATGACTGCATCCTCATTTACTTTTCGTAATGGGATTTCTTCTACCCATCTCGTGAAGTAATATGTGGCTGCAAAGATGTACTTGTGTTGTAATGAGGAATTTGGATTAATTTCTCCAATGATGTCAATACCCCATTGTTCAAATGGCTCTGAAATAATAACTGGCTGCAAAGGTCTAGCTACTTTTGCTAGTCTTCCACCACTTCTCTCGCATATGTCACACTTCCTTACATAAGCATGAGCATATTTAAATAGTGTTGGCGAGTAATATCCAGCTCTTAGAATCTTGTGCGAAGTAGTGTGTCCTAAAAAATGTCCTCCAGCAGGACCATCATGCAATTATTTAACCACTTTAGAGGCATCCTCTTGTTCCAGGCATCTCAGAAATACTCCATCACAGTTTTTTCTTAAAATATCTCCATCAATTATCTGATAAGATGCTGACTTTAAACGAAGTGGTCTTCTTTGTTTAGAATTCCAATGTTCTAGTAAATATCCTTGTTGAAGGTAATGTATCATATCTTTGTACCAATACTCCAGAGCTATAAATATAAGACACAATTCAATAATATGAAACTTTGCCTCATTTTCCCAATCATCATATTTGTTTTTTTGAATTTATCCATTAACTTGCAAAGCCCTTATCCTTTGATAATAGTAGTTGGTTTAAATTCCAAATCATATTCTTGTAACAATGTCACCCAATTTCCTCTTTGTTCTCCCAATTCCTTTTGTACAAAAAGGGTCTGAACCACTAGGTGAGGAACAATTACTATGGTTCTAATTTTAAGAATGTAAAGCCTGAATTAATTCACTGCATTAAATACCACATATGCCTATTTGTCAATAGCAGGGTAGTTCAATTCAACACTTTGCAACCCAGTGCTCATAAATGATATGGGGTATCCATCTCCCCTTTCTTCTTTCTGTGTAAGCACTGCTGCTAGTTTGTTATCATAGGAAAAGGTGTCAATGATAAAATATTTTTCAAAATCAAGACTTTTAAGAGAAGGTGTGTGAGCTATTTCTATTTTGACGTTGTTAAATGCACCCTTCTCTATGTCAATCCATTTAAATTGTACACTTTGCTTTACCATTTGTTGCAAATGATTTACTATTTGTGCAAAATCAGGAACAAAGATTGCACACCTTTTTTACTGTGGGGTAAGGGAATATGAAGTATGGATTCTATTCTCTCCGGGTCTATGGAGATTCCCTTTTTAGAAATGATGTGTCCCAATAGTTTTCCTTCTAATACTATGAAGATGCATTTCTTAGGATTTAAAGAGATACCATATTTTTGACAACGGTAAAAAAATTATTTCAAATGAAATATGTGATCTTCTCTCTTGTTAGAGAAAACTGTTACATCATCTAGATAAACTACCACACTGTAGCCAATTAAACCCCAGAAATATATATCCATTTCCCTTTGGAAAGTAGCTCCTGCATTGATGAGATTGAAGGGCATTCTTTTGTAAGAAAAATTTCCCTACTTTGTTTGAAATGTGGTTTTCATCCTGTCTATCTCTACTACCAATACTTGGTTGTAGCCTGAAAACCCATCCAATAAGGAGAAAAATTCAAAACCCAAAACCATCTATAGCATTTCCTCCACTGGTGGAACTGGATAATTATCTTTATCTGAAGCTTGGTTCAGATTTCTGAAATCTACATGCAGTATTGTTTCACCAGATTTCTTTCTTACTAGTACTAGATTTTCCACCCACTCTAAGTGCCTAAATTTGAAAATGATCTTTGCATCAAGTAAATTCTTCACTTCATTTTGGATCACCAGTTCCATCTTGGGATGCATTTTCCTTAGTGGCTGCTAGAACGGTTTCACACCTTTTTTAATAGGAATAACATCTTGGATGATGCGAGTATCATAAGTCTTCAAATATTCATATGTCCAGATGAAAATATCCTTATATTGTCGAAATAAACTAATAAATTTGCTTCTTTCCCCCGGTGAACAACATTTTCCCAAGTTCACATAGTTGGGTTCATCCTTTGTCCCAAGATTAATCAGCTCATACTGCATAGATGAAATTTTTGTTTTGACATTGGTAGGTTTTCTGAACTTGCTATTCAAATCTAACATCCCTTCCAACATTCTTACCCCTTTAGGAATGAAGTTTCCACTTTGAAGATTGGCTTGATGTTCTTCGTCATCAATCACTAAGTCCTTGAAAGTCTCAACATTTGTTAAGAACTCCAAGATTTGCTGATCATCATCGAATACCCTCAAATTTGTGACATTGTCTGGTATAGATGGTTTGAAAATCAATTCAATTGAGCATTTGTTACTAGTGAGCACCAATCTTGCAGCAGAAGTAGCTAATAAATCAGTTGTTGCATTTTGCAATCTAGGAATTGAATTGATATTAGAAACATTGAAATTTGATATGAGATCCCATACTTCAGTTTGGTAACCCTTTAAGTGCGGTGACAGACAACGAATTGTGTTTCGAACTTGTCTAACAATTATCTCAGAATCACCAAATACTTTTAAATTTTTAACTTTAAGCTCAACGGCCTTTTCCAAGCCCTGGACTAGAGCTTCATATTCAGTTCTATTATTCGTGAATGTTGGCATGGGTTTTGGTAAGTGAGTTGCGCAGTGTTGTAGCAGCTGTGCAAGATCACATGGTACCGCGCAAGGCCAGATCAGCGCGATGGGCAGAAGAATAACTGTTTTGAATATTTTATATATTATTTGACCAAGTTTTATCACAATAGGTCATTAGTGGTTATAAGTTAGTTAGAAGTGGACCCTCAATGTAAAGGCACAAGCCTATTTATAGAACTAATTTTTCAATTGAATCGAGATAGTAGCATGAGCATGATCTAAGAATTGGCACTATCTGGAGCATGATTGTCGCATAAGGTATAGTGTAATAAATTTATGGTTTTTGAGAATTTCTTGTTGTATCTGCGATCTATCTGGGTTTTTCTTGATGTAGTCAGCCTCATGTTTTGGAGAAGAATTGTGTATTTTGGATCCTTTGCGCAAGATTATAATGATATGAAAGTTGTTGCATAGATCTTATCTTTTATTCCTGCTGTGATCTAATCTATTATGATACTACGATCTATTTTATCACGATGTTGCGATCTGTTATAATGTCACCATGGTCTATTCCATTTCTGCTATATTGATGTTGATGCAATCTGTTTTAAGTCTGTTAGATTTCTATTGCATTATGAGTTGAGATGTTTTATAAATGATGCTGCTGCACTAGCAATACTGTGACCAATGCAGGATGCACTCTGTAGTTGTCGAAATGAGTTAATGTCGACTGCATAGTTTTGGGTCCAATAGTTATGTTGTCTCCCCATCGGATCCCCATGTCCTCCGTCTTCACTGACAAAAACGTGGTTCTAATAGCTCTCCCTTGAACATCTCGGGTGAGACTTCATCTACTTTGTAGATGTTGATGGGCAGGGTAAAACCTGTCTGGGATAGTGCTCAGGGAGATCACCTTGGTTGGGCATCAACAGAATGAGAACCCTTGTTGATGAAGATTTCTTGGTGGATTTCGCTAACAAATGGTTCTATTACCGGAACCGAGTTGCGATTAAAATCAGGATATGCTTTGGCATTTGACTCGATCGGAGATCGCGGGGTGGTTTGATCTAAAGTTGTGAGAATTTGTTGAAGCCAAAAATCAGAATCCAAAGCTGTCAATGGAAATTGGCTAGATAGATATATCCACAACGGTCCTCACGAATGGTTCTTTTGTGAGTTTCTTGTCCTCTTGCATGAGTGGCTGGCAAATTTCACTTCTAGGAAAAGAAACTTCCAAGGAGGAGAGCCGACATTTTGGACCCCGCAGTTGATCCATGAATTACAAGAGACATAAAATAAGGCATCGCAAGCTGTTGAAGCATGGTTGGACAGTATCCTAGAAGGCTACATTACTGAGTTTGCAGTCGATACCAACAAGTCATTTAGCGAAGTGGAAAGGGATTTTTTCAGTGGACCATGAGTAAGAATCTTGTTGTCGTTGCAGCTGTCAATTAAGCAGTTGGTCTGTGAAAAAGGTATTTTGAAGATGGACTAAGAGTAGTGCAACTCTGGTGTGTAGAGGATGTAGGCACTGCGATGAGAGAGGGGAGACACATGGAAAGGTAAGGGGTAGATGGGCATGAGTTCTTATGAGAATGTGAAGGTCACCAAGGAAACAAGTGGTTGTACAAGGGGAGGAGCAAGGTTTTGAGAGAAGAGACAGAAGATAGGAGAAGGTCCTATTGTGATCAAATTGAGATTCCACGAGGAACAACCATATGGGATGAAGCAACCTTTTTGTGAATCGAGTACGACCAGGCCCCGGTTACACCCGAAAGAATGATAGGATCAAACCCCAATAGTAATATGCCCACACCTCCACACACTACTCCACCACAAGGAAGAAACACACATTCTACATCATCTTTCCCGACGTGTTAGCAAAATTCTAGAAATAAAGCACCAGCAGGAGGAAGAAGGCCCAGAATGGCAGGCGACAAAATGAAGCTACCAATATTTTATGGAAATGGCACTGACAACCCAGAGCAATAATGATTCTTGTGTGAAGCGATATGGACATCCTGACAGACCGTAGATGATGACGTCAAGAAAAGCCAACTGGAAACTACTCTTAGAGGCCATGCCCTGGAATGGTTTATGAGATTCACATGGGTTCCTCAGGGAGGTACCGCGAAAACACTGGATGAGATACAAACAGGGTTATTTAAGGAATTCAAGAATCTAAAGTCTGATGCTTAGTACATTACTGAATTGAAAGAGATCAAATAGTTCCCCAATGAGACAATTTGGGATTTTGATCAGCGGTTTAAGACATTGATGGCTCGGGTCAGTTTTTAGATGAGTGATGTTCAGCACAAGGAGTGGTTAATCATCACGCTTGTCTCACATATCAAAAAACCACTAATGCAGCAAAATATTGTGACACAAAGAAATGCTTTAGATACCATGATGAAATTGGAGGCATCGCCAGTAGGAGAAACCACGGTTGGAATGAAATAGATCCAAGCTCAGTTGGCCAATTTGATGCTCCAATTGCAAGATATAAAAAAGGCCAAGGAAGATCATGATGATCTTTCGTGCACCCATTTCCATGTAGACGAACATACCAAGGACACATGTCTGACATTCCAAAATTATTTACTGTCAGGAGCCTCGAACCTGTTGAGCTGTGCTAGTATACCATGGTGTCGCATATGTCAGGTCTAAGGGAATCGACATGAGAACTGTGATTACATGCAAAAGATGGTTACCAAGGCAGAAAATTTGTACTGTACATTTTGTCAGTCAGTAGAACATGATGATAAAAACTATCGATATTATTTAGTTTATCCCCACGGAACCGCAGCAGCAGTTTATGGTGCAGCCATGGTTTTCACCTCAGCCATAGATTGTAGCATAGCCATAGTATGCACTGTGACCACAATATAACTAGGCACCGTTCATTCAGTCTCAGCCACAATATGTTCAAGCTATGCACTATTTCCAACAACAACCAAACCCACTACAGCAGTAGATGGCTCAACCACAATTTCAGCAAGGAGGAGTCTGAGTAGGATTTCGCGGAGGATTCAAAGGCCAAGGAGGAGGTTTCAGTTGAGGAGGAGGATGAGGTCGCGAATCAATCCAGTGTTATAACTGTGGATTATTCAAGCACTATCAGAGGGAGTGCCCTCATGCACAGTGTACATACTATGTGGTCAACGATCATAATGTTGAAAACTGCCCTCAGTTGATTGCAAAATGGCAGGCTGGAAACATTCCTCAATTGCAAAATGTGTAGAATCAAAATTAGCCTATGTTCCAAGTACAGAACTAACCAATAATCTAGAACCATATCCCACCATAGACTCAGACTCAAAACCCACCTTAGAATCAGAACCAGTTGATGAATCAGCCATTGAATCAAAACCACCATTTAACTTGAATCAAGGACCGATAGTTGCAATAATTCAGGCCAAACTGAGAATGAAGGATGTTGACATTGGGATTGTCACTCGCGCTGGTGCAACAACTGGAGATGATGGACCGCGGCAGCAAGTTTGGATCGCTGGCAGGAAAAGGGTGGCATTTGATATTGCGACAGAGAAAGACACCTTATTGACATGCCATTTAATTTTGATCCATCTGTAGAGGCAGGACCATTGTGGTAGCATGGTACCTTGCAACAGTTCTTTGAGAGTTATCTATCACTAGCAAGGGAACATGATTCCCTTGTCGCACTTGAGATGTTATTGCACCACCCATATAAGTAGTGAAGGATTTTGCAGTGAATTCTTTGAAAAAGAGGAAGACATGCAAGGAGATGAGGATGAATATCTAGATCAAAGATTATGAGGTTGACTCGGTCATTCTAGATATTGGATTAGATGTAAACATTCTGACCAAGAAAACCTAGCAATCGAAGGGAAATCCAGAATTAAGATGGTCACTAGTACAACTACGACTAGCAAATCAGGTGAAGGTTCAACCCATTGGTCATGTCTCAAACTTGGTTGTCGACATTGAAGGTATGAAAACACATGCTAACTTTGATATGATAGATGTAGTCGAAGATGGTGGTTCCTATCCCGCACTACTATGGATTGGATGGGCTAATGATAGCATGGCAGTTATCAACTTCAAAAAACAAGTTATGACATTTGAAAACCAGGATGTCAGGGTCATTGTTTCTATGGACCCTCAGGAGGGATGGAGATATATTGAACCTATGAAGGATGAAGTCGGTAGAAGTTGGGATCACTCTTATAGCATCTATGAAGACTATATCCATCCTACCAATGATGGTGAACTTGGATGGCGCAACATAAGTTCTGTGTCCTATGACTCTGATGATGCTTTGGAAAATTGGAAGAATAGATTGCATGAAGTATCATTCAGGAAATGTGGGTTGATTACATAGTCTCTCTGGCGTGTTGCAACTGAGACTGTTGAGTTTCCCATTTATGAAGGATTGTCGGGACTATCAGATTTTTTTCAGGAATTTGAAGAGAAAGTTTTTGAACTGCAAAGGATACTAGCTTTAGATGTAGCACTGAAGGCTACTCCGGCTCAATGGTGGGTGACACACAAACAGATGATCCATGACTGAGAACAGTGCCGCATATTGATGATGGTGCGCTTCGGTGATTCAGAGATCTATCATGCTGGGAGATATGATGGACGGAATGATCCCACCAGTGATTTGATTGATTGAGTGTCATTTGATTGAGTGTCAGAGATGAATGGGTCCATGCTTTCATTAACACTCTAGAAGAGATGTCAAGATATTGGTATGTAGCGGCAAAGTTGTGCAGAACTATCACCACTTGGGAGGAGTTGTCTGTTTACTTTGCAGATACATTTATTTTCTAGGATTCCAACCCAGAGGTATGTAATTCTTTACAAATCATCCATGATGTAGTACTAAAGGTCATCCCTGTCGCATACCTGGTTGATCCACATGCGCACTGCTCCATCCAATCCATGATGACATGCTACAACTTGTCCAGAGAACTTGAAGATGATGATGACTTACAGAATGTTAATATTCCAGAGTTAGAAGGAAGCCGTGATGTCGTAGCCCCAAACATGTCGATGGAATCGATGAGTCAGCCACTGAGGATCTAAAAAGTCAACATTGGGTCGGCATAGAACCCGAAATTTGCCAATGTCGGGCACTACTGGGATGAGGAAACCATGGCCAAGATCATGGACCTGCTACTTGAATTCCAGGACCTTTTTTTGACACGGTTTTCAGAGATGAAAGGGATTTTAGGAGACCCAAGGGAAATGAAAATCCTGTTGAAACCAGATGCCAAACCTGTGCGATAGAGGTCGTATTGACTGAACCCATGATACAAGGACCGTGTGAAGGCCGAGATAGACTGGATGCTCGATGCTAGGATCATCAATACTGTAGAATAATCCGAGTGGATAAGTCCTATGGTGGTACAAGATAAAAATATAGGAGAAATCCTCATTTGCGTCGACCTAAGGAAGTTGAATGATTCATGCGTGCATGACCCGTTCCTGACCCCTTTTACAGATGAAGTTCTTGAAGGCATAGGAAGCCAAGAGATGTATTCCTTCATGGATGGATTTTTGGGATACCACCATATTCGGATTGCAAAGGAGGATCACGATAAGACCATGTTTGTCAATGAATGGGGATATTTTCAATATATAGTCATGCCTTTTGGGCTAAATAATGTACCAGCTGTATTTTCTTGGGTAGTTATCATTGTATTTAAAGACTTTATTCAAAAGTTCCTACAGGTGTATATGGATGATTGGACTGTCTATGGACTAATTAGGGTCCATCTCGACAACTTGCGACTGATGCTAGAAAGGCGTCGACAGTATCAAATCATGTTAAACTCTAAGAAGTGTATTTTGTGTGTTCCATTTGGAATGCTACTTGGGCACATAGTGTGCAAGGAAGGTCTATTGGTTTATCTAGTGAATATTGTGCTAATACTCAATTTACCACCACTAACGAATGTGAAGATGCTTCGGGCAATGTTGGGGCATACGGGATACTATCACAAGTTTATGAAAGGATACGCTGCGATTACTGCCCCCATGGAGAAACTACTGAAAAAGGATGCAGCATATTAATGGACTTAGGAATGTCAAGGAAGTTTTGACACTTTGAAGGCCAAGATGTCCTCTGCACCCATACTGATTTTTCCTGATTGGAATAAAGAGTTCCATGTGCACATCGATGCTTCTTCCATTGCGTTGGGGGTTGTTCTTGTGCAACCAGGTGAAGGAAACCTAGATCACCCAATCGCATATGCCAGCAGAAAGTTGTCATTTGCTAAACAAAATTATACAATGACGGAAAGGGAAGGCTTGGCGATGGTTTATGCCTTGCAAAAGTTTCGGCACTATTTGTTGGGAAGACATTTCAAGATGTTTACCGATCATTCTGCTTTGCAATACCTGGTCAAAAATCCTGTGTTGGGGGGGAAGATCTGTCAATGGCTATTACTTTTCTAGGAGTTTGATTTTGAAATAGTTTTGAAGCCAGGATGGTTGAACACTAGTCCAGACCATTTGTCTCGCATCGAGAATGGTGAAGAACCGACCAATATTGATGATGGATTTCCAAATGCACAATTGTTCTGTGTTGACATCATAGATGATCACTATGCCCCAATTATTCAGTTTTTGGCCACTAGTGTCACCCCAGAGGACATGTCGACTAGCCAAAAGAAGCAGCTGGTCGTGAAGGATTTTGATTTTCAACTAATTGATGGGCAGTTATATAAGCTTGGACCAGATGAAATCTTGCGACTGTGTATTTTACCACATGAGCAAGGTCCCATTCTAGAAGAAGCACATGTAGGAATTGTGGGAGGCCACTATGGAGGATGATCTACTGTGCAGAAGGTGTTGCGCGTCGGACTATGGTAGCCTATGTTGCATAATGATGCCATAGAATATGTGAGGAGTTGTGACGTCTGCCAGCGTGTCAGTAAACCATCTCGATGGGATGAGATGCCGCTGGTACTATGGGTGACTCTGCAACCATTTGATAAATGGACTGTGGATTTTATGGGTCCTATTAATCAACCAGGGAAGAGGACTGGTGTGCGATACATCATTAATGCAACTGATTATCTGACTAGGTGGGCAGAAGCTGCACCAGTTGTGGATTGTACCTCTGTGATAGTAGCGAGGTTCATCTTTGAAAACATTGTGACATGGTTTGGGTGTCCTAGGATCTTGATGAGTGACCAAAGCAGTCACTTCATCAACCAGACTGTGAAAGTGTTCACTGAGGAATTGCAGGTGCAACATAAGAGGAGTACACCATACCATCAATAGGTGAATCGGACCATCAAATCATTCAACAAAATTTTGGAAACATCGTTGACTAAGGTATGTAATGCTAACCGCAATGACTTAGACCTAAAAATTCCCGCAATGCTATGGGCATATCGCACTACTTGCAAATGGCTAACAGGCTAGACACCATTCAAGCTGGTCTATGAACAAGAGGTAGTCATGCCCATGGATTACATTGTTCCTAGTTTGTGCATCATCGCAACAACAGGCATGGATGATGTAGAAGCATTAGAAGAGTGCCTTGCGCAGTTGCTCCATCTTGAAGAAGACCTCTTTATTACTGGCTTCCACTAGCAGGTTTCCAAGGATCGACAAAAGGTGTGGCATGATCACCACATTAAGAAAAACCATTTTTCAAAAGGTGATTTGGTGATGTTATACGATAGTAAGTTCATAAAGCATCTAGGTAAGTTACAAATGCACTGGTTAGGTCTGTATCTTGTTCATTCCATTACTTCTGGAGGTGCAGTTTAGTTACATCAATTAGATGGTGTGGTATTGCCAATGCTCATCAATGGGAGTCGCTTAAATCCCTATCAGATGGGGCCAGAGCTGTGCACTGCTTGAGGTGTTGTGAAAAAAAAAAGATGAAGATTTTGTTTTAGAGCATCAAGGCAAGCCCAAGGGAAGAGGCTGTGCAAGGTTAGAGTTTGTAGCGATGAATGGTCGACCACTTGTGACAGCTGTAGGGATGTGGCTTGGTCAAATCAAATAATAAATGTAGGTAGTTAAAATAGTTGGCTAGCGGTACTTGTTGAAGCGACGTGCACTAATGTCTGATTCAACCATTAGAGGAGTAGGATTGCCGACAAATTTGGTGTCATTACTACTGGATTTAGTCATAATGGTGATCTTAGATTCGGTCATGATGAATTAAATTGGAAGTGGCTATAAAAAGCACGTGGAACGCAGGAGGACAACATTGTTCAGTTGAGCGAGCAGAGTGTTGAAGCAGAGCATGAATTGTGCAATGTGTTGTGAGATTTTGAGTGTGTTACAGTGTTGAACGTTAGAGTCGTCGAGGGAATTTTAAGGTTTGTGGCATGAGGCATGCTGAGCGACCTCGACACCATTGAGATTTCAAGTGATTTAGAGTCCCATATTCGGCCCATGGCTGTCAAAGAAGAAGTCATGAGTATTCTAGTTGACTCATCGTCTATCCCCAAGTGGAAGCGGTAGGATCAGAAGCCCAGTTCCATGCCGTCGCAAAAGAGGCAAACTCGCACATCGACGAGAGTGCAAGGAGAAGGAACTGCATAGACTAGGTCATCGAGCTCAAGAGCTATAGATTCTATGGCCCCTCGAGGAATCTCTATTCATGATATTTTAGGGTATGTCACTCCTACATGTCTGGGAGCAAATCCAAGGCAGCCGTAAAAAAGTCAGAAGTATCCACCGAAATTTCTACCACTGCTGGAAGGGTTGATGTGCTGAGTCGACATTATCCATTCATTGATGAGGTTGAAATTCAAAGAACATGACTTGCTATTGCTAAAAGATGTCTGGGATGAGCCCTATGAGTCACTCTCAATAGTTCCTGGTGCCCCCATTCAGCAAATTCCTAAACCTTGCGCGACTGGGTTAGACCAATCTGGATTTTTGGGGCTCATCAATATGCCTCATTTTGGTCAACTGAATGAATCCCATGCGTGTGTTAAGCAACTGTTGGCTTGTTTTCATGGGGGGACACTTTGGTTGAATATACCCATCCTTGTTACAGTAGATTTAATTATGAGCATCACATGCTTGCCGAAGGCCGGGGAAGATTTGGTGTAGTATATCTATGGGATGGATACTAACAAAAATATTGCTAAGTAGTTGAAGGAGTGCTTGGCTTACAGTGTGATGGCTGTGCTTATAGAATTGATAGCATTAAATCACAAGTGGTGCACATTGGAGCAAGGATTCTAACAAGTAAATTTGTTCGAGGAAATCCACTGGTCCAATGTAACTCGGGTGTTGTCGCATGCGCCCAGAAGTGTGTTTCGAGAGTGCAAATGAATTGGCCTTTATTTTGGCTGAAATAGTTGCTAGAAGATGCTCTTGCTGCTCAGGATGGGTGGCCATTTCCTTATAGTTGGTTGTTGATCCTTATTTCCCTCATTGCCTGGATGGAACTGGAAAATTACCAACCAATGGCTGTTGATGTGGTGAAGGTGCACCAAGGAGCATGGTATCAGAACTTATGGTGGGTTGAAGAGCCCAGTCAACAAGCGGATTGTTCCATTTATTTTTGGGTTTATTGGGAGGTGCTGCAAGCTACAGCTATTGTTGTTCCCGACATATATCCTTATTTCGTGTCCAAGTATCAGCAAATAATTTGGTTCGCCATTAGGCCCCACTCTATTTACATTCAAGCAAGGTGGGACCTTGACCGACTGTGGCTACCTTTGGATTAAAAAGTCATGATGGAAGAATTGGATGCTATTGTTAAAGAGTGGTCAGCTGAATGGTGAAACCTAGTGAGTAAGGAGGGACTGTATAAGTAGCTGCCACCTAATGCCCCAGAAGAGCCTGCCCAGAAGGATATGAGTATTCACAACTCTGGAAACAAGTTGTGGACGGACCCTGAGGCCAAAGCACAGCACATGCGGGTGGAGACTCGCACCAAATGGCACCAAGAATATGATGCAACAAGTGGTATCCAATTGGGGATGGAGGACCAACTACAACGACTCATCAAAGCAGTCACTGACTCCTCTGAGGCTACAACACAGGAAATCCGAGAGTCAAACCATGACAAACTCGGTGCGGTAAGAGACAGATTAAATTCAGTTTTTGATATTGTTTCTAGGAAGCCATCTGTGAGACCCATGATGCAGGATGTCCCTCCAATCAGCACTGAGCCTTGGGCTAGGAATGTGCAAGTTCCCCTAACTGTGATCGATGCAGGAAATGAGGAAGTACACCAGTTGTGTGACCAATCCAGAGTGTGGCTTTATATTCGAACAAGTTATCTGCTATCGCATTGGTGGAGTTGCATCATGTTGCATCCCTAGAATTGGTGAATCAACAAAAATAGTTGACTGAGGGATATGTCTAGTCACAGAGCACAGCTGAGAAGCTGCAGAAAGAGGTAGAGGAGATGCATCAGGTCCAGGTGTAGCTGGCTAAAAAAAAAGTGCAAGAAATAGATGCATTGAAGGCTGTGCAAGTTGAGCTACAATTAAAGGTTGCTGAGGACATTAATGAGATAAAGAAGGTGTAAGACCACCTGATTGTTGAACAAGCATAGTTGTGTGTCAGATGTGGTGACGTCGAGCAAGCCATCACTGAGGCCTGCTAGCACATTTTTGAGAGCACGACCGAGCTCACCCCAGTCGATAAGGCCAAGCGATTGCGAAAAACTATTGTCCATCTCCAGGATACCAACCTGATGCACAATGCCCTGGTCCAACCTACGACACCACCATAGCAGGGTGCTGAAAGGAAGGATTCCACTGAATAAATTACAACTCAGTTTGAAACCATAGAGCAAGAGGCCAAGACCATTATGGAGGCGACAACACAGTTTTGGAAAAGCATTGTCCAAGATGAGCAGCTTGATCAGCTGACTGTGTAGGTGCAAGAAGCCGAAGGTCAATTGACAACCTTGAAGATGTCACTGTGGGCGATGTCAATGATGGTGCAAATCACCAGGGCTGAGGAATTGAAGGATCTTCAGCAGAGAGCCACCTGTGCACAGGAACACCAACAAAAGCGCTTCTCTCAGCTAGACGAGTTTCAATAAATTGGTGGACTACTGGCCATTAAAGCATTCACCACATTGCAAGTAGTACAAGAGAATCAGCAGATGGTTGACGACAAGGTCAGAGAATACCACCTAGTGCAATAGGCTTTGATGAATTGTGAGAGTATTTTCGACAAAGTCTAGCTTCAGGTTCATGAGATCGCACAGCAATTTGAAAATTTCATGCGCAGACATCAGCGTATATGTTGTCAACCTGATGTGGTTCGAGGACAAGCCATAGGACTGTGTTGGGGGCATCTTGGCATGGGTTTTGGTAAGTTAGTTGCGCAGCGTCACGGTAGCTGTGCAAGATCACACGGTACCGTGCAAGGCCAGATCAGCATGATGGGCAGAAGAATAACCATTTTGAATATTTTATATATTATTTGACCAAGTTTTCTCACAATAGGTCATTAACGGTTATAACTTAGTTATAAGTGGACCCTCAATGTAAAGGCTCAAGCCTATTTATAGAACTAGTTTTTCAATTGAATCCAGATAGTAGCATGAGCATGATCTGAGAATTGGCATTATCTAGAGCATGATTGTCGCATGAGGCCTAGTGTAATTAGTTTATGGTTTTTGAGAAGTTCCTGTTGTATCTACGATCTATCTGGGTTTTCCTTGATGTATTCAGCCTCCTGTTTTGGAGAAGAATTGTGTATTTTGGATCCTTTGCGCAAGATTAGTATGATATGACAGTTGTTGCATAGATCTCATATTTTATTCCTACTGCGATATAATATGTTTTATCATGATGCTGTGATCTATTATAATGTCTCCATGGTCTATTCCATTTCTGCTATATTGATGTTGATGCAATCTGTTTTAAGTCTGTTACATTTCTGTTGCATTATGATTTGAGATGTTTTATAAATGATGTTGCTGCACTAGCGATACTGTGACTAATGCAGGATGCACTCTGTAGTTTTGGAAATGAGTTAATCATTAAAGGAAATTTCAACTCAAAATGGGCCTCCTAAAAAGAATTCAAAAAATAATAGTCAAAATAATAAAATAATATTTATTAATTTGGAGGAAGAAAAGAAAAAAACTACTTTTTTGTTTGTATTTTTGACATATCTCCCCGTGTTTTTACTCAAATTTTGATTGAGAGATCTGGTTGGATGCGGAATTAAATTTTGCATCCAACAAGTACCCACTCGGCATACTTTTGATGCACCCCTCTACCCTAAAAACAAGAAATACCTGAAAAAATGGAATGATGATGTCATCGTTCCATTTTTTCAGGTATTTCTTGTTTTTGGGGTAGTAGGATCCATCAAAAGTATGCCAAGTGGGTACTCATTGGATGCAAAATTTAATTCTGCATCCAACGAGCTCTCTCAATCGAAATTTGAGTAAAAACACAGGGAGATATGTCGAAAATACAAACAAAAAAAGTAGTTTTTTTATGATACCTATCCCCAGATTTATATTTAAAAAGTGTTTAATACCTATACGGTATTTCAAATTTAAAGCAATTTCATTGTCTAACACATGATGACATGGAATTTGAATCAAAGTTAAAAGGCCCATTTTGAGTTGAAATTTCCTCTAATGGTCGACTGCATAGTTATGTTGTCTCTGTAAGCAGGAATGTTTCACCTTCTGCAGACAGAAGCTATTCCTCTGGTATGAATGGTTCATATCCAGAACAAATGAGTGAATGACAAAGGATGAAGACCCTCCCTCGATGTCGTAGATACCTAGAATGCTACTTTGATAGTAAACATGTGTACCTACAATCAGATAAAAAATGCCAACACATCAAAGCTACCAGAACATAATCTATTTATCCATGTCAGTGGCTAAGGAATCCAAGAAAATTTACATGTGAAATCAAAACAACAGTAATGTGGGACGAAAATCAGCTTTGCATTAAGATGAATGGAGAACTTTACAACCAATTAATCCTTATTTTCGACATGCATCTCCATGAAACCAAAAATTCATCCCCATAAGCTCCAACTTTACTCTTTGTGCTCTCAAATGGCTTGGGCCAAGTTGTCAATCCAACAGCATAACAATACCTCTATGATTCTCCCCCTCAACCATGGACATGAGCTTCTATTTATAAGGGTCAATGGATAGGAATGGTTGAGAGATTTGTGGATGAGGTGGATTCCAAGATCATATGATGGGGGATCTCAAGCTCAACTGACCCATAATGTTAGGGATAAGAGAGGACACAAGGCTCATGATCTAGAAGCCTCGAGAAATCTCTCTTTTTCTCATTTTATCTAGGGTACCGCCTTTTGCCTCTTATGACATAGCGGTTTAGGTTAAAAACACTTATGGACCAAAGGCTATAAGCGGTGGCACCACTTATGGTAAACAAGATACAGGTGATGCGAGCAAGGTACCACTCATGGCTAACAAGGAAAGCACGGTGTTGAGTATTTTCATGAAAGATTGACAAAAAACATGGGTTTTCTCTCCAAGTTCTAGGATTAAGGGAAAATATGTAAGTCAAGGGTCTTATCACATGGTGGTGATAGGATTTGGGTATAACAGGACGACCCCCAAAGCATGATTCTTAGAGGGATATGATAAATGAGAGCTTTGAGAGAACAAGTTGTCACCTCGAGGTGAAAATGTCAGCTCGATCGAAGCATGTCATCAAGTAGGCATCTGTAGTACATCGATATTTTTGACTCATAGACACAAGTAACCAACTCATGGCTGCAGACCAATACAAAGTAGATCCATGGGAGGAATAAACAAGCATGGCTACTAGAATACAACGTAGATCCATGTGATAGAGGACTCAAACTTGGACATAGCTACCATACATACAACATATATCTATGTCATATAGACGCAAATTTGAGCATAGCCACGACCATACAAATGTGGATCCATGCTAGATATACAAAACTCCATCACAACTTGGGAAAAGCAATGAGCACTTTAAACAAATACCCAGGGTCTTCGTCTCGTCTTCTGCAAAGTACGATTCTATCCATGTGATTATAATGATCTGAAGTCAAACATGGTAGAAACCACTTGATTACTGGCCAATGATGTGAACCATTAACAAGTGCGAGGGAGATCACCATTGATGTCAATGATTCCCAAGGTACCCTAGTACAATATACTGAGTGTGAATAGATGTCCTGATGTCGAACACCTAGTCAATTCTATTGATCAAAGGTCAATGATGTGAGCCTAATTCGAGAGCGAGAGAATCTATCATTAAGGCATACAGATCTCAAGGTACTAAGTTTTTGTTTCTAAGACTAGTTCCCGGATGATGAGCTGATGTCGACGGGAAAAGTCTCGTCAAAGGAGTGCCATGATGAGTCCCACATCAATGACACGAAACTTGGAACACAGTTCTGGAATGATGTGAATGTAGTAACCATAGGATTGATTCAAAAATACTGACACAGAGACTTTTTTGACTGCAGAGGAAAAACTTCTTCAACTTCCCTTTTAACATCAGGCAACACGACAAAAGACTTGGTAGCATGACTAAATGGGAAAAATACATAATGCGACAGTGGAAAATGCATTCTTTTGAAAGAATCAAAAGAGTGGCATGACTCATGAAAGTGGATCATCATAGAGATCAACTGAATACCCAATTGACTGACATTATATGCATACAAGTGCCATGTTCAAAGGTAACGACAAACTACTGCCATTTATTTGCAAAATGATTCCCTTCCCATTTCCCCCATCATCATTGATGAGTTCCTCTTTTCAGTTTTATGAGTTCAAATAGGGTAACAAACACTCGGTATAGCTTGTCTAAAGACAAGTCCAGACTCATATGTTTTACGAACCTGAGAGAGGAGGGGTTCATTCCCAAAACGGGTCTTTCAATGTGTAATTTAATGAGTTTAATGAAAGAAAACTTGGTATCGTTCATGTTTAGAGAGTCTGAACGATTATAGAAGAAGACTCCAAAGGGGTCCTTTTCTCATATGATTTAGTCTCTAAGGCCCGAAAAAGTGTAAAATCATACCTTAGAGAACTCTTCCAGTCATGATTGGATGGAGTGTTCCTTTTTCGTAAATAGTCTATCCAAACCAAAAAAGAGATAACCTACCATTGGAGAGACAAATATTCAAATGCTTTAATGAGTGTGAAGAAGACAAGATCACTCGACAATATTTTCGTATTTAGGGAGCCTAAAAAGATTTTAAAGAGGACTCCACGAGGTTTCTTTACACAATGTTAATTTTTATGACCCTGGAAAGAATCGGAAATGGACTTGGACCTTTGATATTGGGTTTAAGGTGCGTGATCAAAGTGTTGTAACAAATGCTCATTGAATTTTTCCATTTTATGGAAGTACGAAAAATTCATAAACAAACTCCTAAAGCTTTTTTCTATGGTGCTTCTATCCTACAATCGAATAAAAAAAAAGTGTTAAATGCGCTCATTACTAACATTAAGGGATTACGACAGATAAATTTCGAGAAAAAATTGATTTTAGATCAAAACTATAGCATATAAAACCCAAAAATTCCCATATAAGTCATGTAAATAGTAAAAAATCAAATCATTTTACTATTTACCCATAGTGGAGAGCATTTGGAGCACTTTCCTAGTCGGATCTTCAGTGGATTATACCGAGAGTTTCCACCGTCATATTTGAGCACCGTTAGTTCTAGGTAACAGTTAAAACCCTACTCTTTCTTTTCATAGTATTTATTTTGAGTTTTGATGGGGTTTTGGGCTTGTATGGCAAGCCCTAAAACCATGGAAATGGGCACCATGCATACCCCTTGCGGGATATGCAGTACCTCACAAGAATCACGCCTAAAACAAGGTTGACAGGCGATGCCACCACCTATCTCTAACAGCGCATAAGAGGTGTCGACCGTGGAGATTTAAAAATGATAGCAAAAGCAAAAATAAATCATTATTTTGAATTTAAATGATTAAAGATGATTCTAATATTTGTTATGATTTTTTTTGGTATGTCTTTGTTGCTCAATCATGGTGATATGGAAAGAAAGACAACATGACAATGATGATGCTTTCACTGAAAGGAATGCGGGTTGTATAGCCGCATTATGAGACTGTGGACTCCTGAAGTTCTTCCAGACCCCAAGCATGGTATCACATGAGAGGTTGCTAGAGAACATACTTCGGATGTGGAATCTGGAGCAACCGTACTTCGAGGTTGGGGCCCATATTCTGATAGTAGAGGTAGAGGACATCTACTTCTTGACTGGTCTCTCAAGATAGGGTGCCCCCATCTTGCTGACAGGTTCTCGAGGAGGGGATATTACCATGCGAGAGTTGATAGACCGTCACTATGTCCCAAGGACGAGGACATTGGGGAAGAAAATCCCCATCAGAGCAGTGATGAATAGGCCTCTACGAAATATCCTATTTACTATGTAGAGAGTGGCCGAGAGTCAGGTTGTGCACTAGGATTCTAGGGAACACATTTTATATGCCATAGAGGCCATGGCACATACAATGTTCAACTGGGAAGAAGCCATGCTTCTGATATTCAAAGATCAACTGACTAAGTGTCAGTGGGGAGAACTGAAGCAGTTTGGCTTTGGTTCCATTCTAGCTTGCTTCTTCTTTGAGCGGGTACCACAAATGAGACCTCAGGTGGTATTCATAGAGTTGAGAGCATGAGACCCCCGTATGCTGAGGTGAGTCCAGATTATGGTTCGTACTAGAGTGGGTAGGGGGAAGGTGAAGTTCGGTGACCCGTTCTTCAGATGGCTTCGAGATCATATCCTCATGGTGGAGGATTATGCTTACACAGGCACAGACTTCAGCAGAGATCCTGACCTACCACTCCCACCTAGTGGACAATGGGGTGACATCGGTAGGAAGCAAGAAACCCTAAAATGGATGAAATTTTTTTATGTTTTTTAATGTTTTATAATTTTTATGTAAAGTAACGAGACCTGGATATTTTCATGCAGATGTTGGAGCAGCATGACCTGGGGGAGCTTCCTCATTAGATAGATGAGTTGGAGCCCACTTTGTACCGCAGGGTGATGATATCACTGGGGAGTTATAGGAAAACCTGGAGAGGTTGACCTTGTATATCCCTGATGCTTCCATTGATGACCTCCCTCTGAGGTATCAGAGACCCATAGTGGGAGTACCGGGTCAATTTAGTAGGATTCTACGTAGAGTATCCCAGGCAATGATGTGCTACCATGAGAATCACTAGTGTATGAGATATGTACTGAAAGTTGACAGCTTTAGGATTTTGTATGGTGATTTTTTTTCTGAAAGCCTACGTGCTTCAGATGAGGTCTCGAGGCCTATTTTTTGTAAACTTGTTCACATATATATATACAAACTTTTACTTGGTTTTTATATGTTTCAAATGGTGAATGTATTTTACATGAGTTTTATGTGACTTTAAATGTTTATTTACAATGGACCATGTTTGATTTTAACATCATGAATGGGCAATATGCCAATCTAGGATGTAATTAGTTAATGAGTCAGGAACTACATTATGTTCCCTAGGGATATGCCTATAAGTGATGGTTTCAAATGATCTTTCTAGAAAGTGTACTCTCTTGAAGAGGTGGAGAAGCACAGGGTTTCTAATGGTGTATACATGGTTTAGATGACAAACCATGAGTTGTGAGTCCATCAAGACTACTGGATTGTGAACATCTTGGGAGGCAGCTTCAGTCAGAAGACGGATGACTACTTGATACTTGGCAATGTTATTGGTAGCGGGACCTATACAAACCGCTCATAAAATGACCAAATATTTAGCATGGGAATAGAGGACCCAAGCAGGTGAGGTGAGATTCAAGGTGTGGCAGCAAGCACAATCAACAACGCCGTAGAAATCCATTTTCTCTACATGACCAAAACATGGTATAAATAGATCCGGACACTAAACTCAAAACCATCTTGAAAATACTAAAAGAATACTGAAATCCAAGCAATATACATATATACAAGATACCATCCAAGAAAGACCTAGGCATAGTACCTTTTCAGGTACAACCCATTACAAGGTTGCCCCAAATGGATTCCATCATAGTCAATGAGCTCATAGGCTCCTTTCTCTAAAACCTTAGAAATGACGAAAGGTTCATACCACATGGACTCAAACTTACCCTTCCCTAGTTTGTAATATCTCTGATCGTATGTCAAAACTAGGTCACCCTTGTTAAAGGCACGAGGTTGGACATATTTATCATACTGCGCCTTGACGCATTTATTATGTGCCTCATTAGCCAAGGCAGCATCTCACCGAGTCTCGTCAAGGTTATTGAAGTACAAAAATATTTCTTCCTCTGCAGAAGTGTCTAGGAGAAGTTCGACGGCAAGTTGTAAAGATTGAATTTGACATTGAATTGGTAAGACAGCTTCAATTCCATAAATAAGCTGGAATGGCATGAAACCAGTGGTTGTTTTCACTGAAGTCCTATAAGCCCAAAGAGCAGAGAAAAGAACGTGGTGCCATTTGGATTTATGATCTCCAACCATTTGACGAAGCATAGTTTTTAAAACTTTGTTAATGGCCTCTACCTGACCATTAGCTTGTCGATAATATGGCGTAAATTTTTCATGGCGAAAACCTAGCTTGGCACTCAGTTCCTCCATCATTTGATCATGGAAATGTGATCCGTGATCAGTAACGATGGACTGCGGGACTCCAAATCTAGCTATGATATGATTGAAAAAGAAGAGAGCGGCAGTCTTACCATCTTCTGCATATGTAGGCATGGCCTTAGCCCATTTTGTAAAATAGTCAATGGCTACGATGATGTAACCATGCCCCCCGACTGAGGTAGGCTTACAGTGCATAAAGCCAATCCCCCATTTGGAAAATGGGCCAACTACAATGATGGGGTGTAGCAGAGCAGGATGTGTGCAATTTTTGGGATAAAAGTGTCGACAAGGTGGGCATTTCTTAACAGCATCATGACAGTATTTGAAGACAAAAGGCCAGAAATAGCCAGTGCAAAGGATTTTCTAGGCTGTAGCCATCCCATATAAATGACCACCACATTATCCAAAGTGGCAATCATTCAACACGTGTTCAGCCTCCTCATGGGTGAGGCATCTCCAGAGAATAGAATCAATCCCACGTCTATACAAGGTATCATTCAGGATGAGGTAGTATTTCATGTGGTGACAGATACGGTGGTGATTGTCACGGGATAAATGTGGTTGAAATCATTGTGTTTGGAGATAAACAAGAAAATCTCCATACCATGGATCGATAGTGCTAATCAGGAATAGGGATTCATTCAAAAATGAATCAATGGGCACAAATTCCTTTGAAGCAAAGGGAAGATCACACATGAGCTCTACAAAGACCAAGGATTTCTTTGATGTGGCTTTGGCAAATTCCAGATCAAACTCTTGAAGTATGACTATCCGGCGGGAGTACTTTCCCTCGAGCACCTGACGAGTCAGGATGTAATACATAGGGTTCTAGTCTGCCAATACAGTGGTTGTGTGAGCAAAATGTAGTGACAAAATTTTTGTACAGTAATGATTGTGGCCAATGCTAACTTTTCCACAAAGTGAATAGCGAGTTTTGGAATCTATAAGATTCTTACTAGCGTAGTAAATCACGCACTCCTGACCATTGGGATTTTTCTACACCAAAACCATAGCGATGGTAGTAGCGGAGGTAGCAATATACAGGAGAAACTCCTTTGAATAATATGGGGGGTGTATCATAGGTGAATGAGTTAGAGCGTGTTTAAGATTATCAAGGGCGCGTTGGGCTTGGTCATCCCAGAAGAACGGGGTGTTCTTCTTGAGGAGACGCATATAACCGTGCGTTTTCTCTGCGAAATTGCACACAGAATGACGGAGAAATTTTTCCTTCCCTTGCAAACTTTGGAGTTCAAGGATATTAGTTGGGGCTGGTAGAGCTAAAATGGTGGCAATTTTCAAAGGATCAATCTAGATGCCATCTTTAGAGACCACAAAACCTAGCAAACATCTCGTCCCAACGTAAAAAACACATTTATGTAGATTGAGCCGTATATTATAATGATGACATCTCAGGAATATCTCTCTAAGATGACCAGGGTGGTCCTCCTATCGTTGTGAATGAGCAAAGAGGTTTTCAAGGTACGGTTCAACAGTATGTTTAACATCATGAAACGCATAGGACATCGCACGTTGGAACGTGGCTCCAACATTTTTCAAGCCAAAAGGTAACTTCTTATATGCAAAGGTTCCCCATGGGTAAATGAATGTCATCTTGTGCTGATCGGTGGGTAATATCTCAATATGATTATAGCCAGAGAAGACATCCATAAATGAGAAGATGACACTTCCAGCACAGTTGTCGATAATTTGATCGATGTGTGGAGTAGAAAAGTTGTCCTTGGGAAAAGTTGTGTTTGGGAGGAACATGGATCTATGATGGTGATCCTCCCAAATGGACTCATCTGTACTCATGATCTCCAGAATAGACTCGTCGAAAGGAAACATATCTGAGAGATAATCTAAAAAAAGAAGAGAAGGTTCTAACCAGTAAGGTAAATGGTAAGGGTCTGAAGTCACTAGATGAAGGTCATTAGTGTGATCATCGAAAAAGGTTTGAATGGTGTCATACATTGCTTCATGTGAACTCAACGAGGTGGAATCAACAACTTGTTTACCCTTAGGCTCATAATCAGATGAGGCGATCTTATGGACTGTCACAGTATCCATGTTAGGAGGAGTGGATGGAAAAATCCCCATAAGGGATGAATCCTTCAACATGCCTACCCCAATCGACTGGTAAGGAGGAGGGGACTGGCCTAACATGCGGATGTTATTAGCCATAGCGGTAGTAACATCCGGCGTGCAGAAATCAAGCTGGTCAATGGTAACAATTCTCCCTACATTAGAGGAAATTTCAACTCAAAATGGGCCTCCTAAAAAGAATTAATAAAATAATAGTTAAAATAATAAAATAATATTTATTAATTTTGGAGCAAGAAAAGAAAAAAACTACTTTTTGTTTGTATTTTTGACATATGCCCCCGTGTTTTTACTCAAATTTTGATCGAGAGAGCTTGTTGGATGTGGAATTAAATTCTGCATCCAATGAGTACCCACTCGACATGCTTTTGACGGACCCCACTACCCCAAAAATAAGAAATACCTAAAAAATTTTGATGATGATGTCATAATCACATTTTTTCAGGTATTTCTTATTTTTGGGGTAGCGGGGTCCATATAAAAGTATTCCGATTGGGTACTCGTTGGATGTGGAATTTAATTCCGCATCCAACAAGCTCTCCCAATTGAAATTTGAGTAAAAACACAGGGAGATATGTCGAAAATACAAACAAAAAAAATAGTTTTTTTAATGATACCTATCCCCAAATTTATATTAAAAAAGTGTTTAAGACCTATACGGTATTTCAAATTTAAATCAATTTAATTGGATAACACATGATGACATGGAATTTGAATCAAAGTTAAAAGGCCCATTTTGAGTTGAAATTTCCTCTAATGGATGCAGAAATTGAATTGTCTGGAATACTGTTGAAGCGACAGTAGTCATGCATAGAACCAATTTCTTCCTAGAAGGAGGTTGTAATCTAACGGGGCATCTACCACTTCTACTTGAATGGAAACGGTTTTTCCCCCAAGCTCAATCGCTATGGCTGATATGAGACCATGGGGCTGGAAACCTTGTCCATCAAAGGCCTTGAGAGTTGTAGGTGATGTCACAAGCTTGGGAGAGCCAAGAGCTTTCCAACAAGACAGAGACAAAACTGAGGTTGAAGCTCCTTCATCTAGTACCATTTGAAAAACTTTCTTTCCCACTACTTTCGTAATGATCTGAAACGCGAGTTTATGAGGTAACCTAGACTTATAGTTCTCAACATTGAAATGAATCAAATTAGTATTATCTGGGTCTAAAGCTCCTAATGCTATTAACAAGTTTTTGCGCTGTGTAGGACAAATTTGGAGTGCTTCTAAGGTAGACATTGCACAAGGTGCATGAATGAGATCTTCAACTACATTATAAAATTAAGTAGCTCAGGCATTAGGGTTAAATATAGCCTTCCGAAGAGTACTCTTGGGTGGACGCAAAATCATGTCGAGAGTAGGCTTCTCGATGGATATGGGAACAGTAGATGAGGATTCAAGAGAACTAGTAGAGGGAGATTTCCCTAAAGAAGGATGATCTTATTTCTTGTCTACGGGTTTGTCATAATTCTGACTTCGAGTTTGCAGATTAATGGTATCTAAAGACATCATAAAAATTTCCTCTGATGAACTAGAGTTTCCCTAATTAGACATGTGGTCTATTAGTTGTTGTTGAGAGGGAAAAGGATCCGTGAGTACTGCAAGTGAGGGATTTGATTTCAAAAATTGGGAGATTTCATCCCGACAGGGACACTCTTTTGAGAAATGGTCACCTATGCATAGCAGACATGAATATTTTGCCTTTCTTTTCCCTTTATCGTTATCACTGTTGGTTGGTCTTGGATTCTCCTGTTGGTTTCCGGGTTTTTTATTCTTATTTTTACCCTTCTTTTTAATGTTTCCTAAGGTTTGAGTACTTTGAATAGAATTGACCTTGATGGGAACTTTAGGAGTCAAAGGAGTAGGGGTGGCAGTATAGGGTTCCTTGGTAGGTTTTGCTGCTGATGGGGACTGGATTGAGCCAACAATCCCATCAATAGGTACTTCTGCTGGTGGCTTGGCAGGATCAGTGCTTGGGCGAGGAGCTTGATGAATCAAGTCAGAAAGAGTTCCAGACTAGGAATAGACCAAGTCTAGATACTGGGATCGACTAATAGACTGCTCTTTAGTAATGGAACTACCCATAGCCACATCTCAAGAAATTGGAGGCAACAAAGATTTGGTGAACCAATAAGCTAATAACTGATCCGGAATAGGGGCCTTAATAAGCCTTCTCCACCTTCTCCATTCATGGATATGATCAGATATATGGGTGGAGGTGTTCTGTCACAGATAGATTAAGAGATCAGTACCCATTTCATAATGGATAGGGAGCTGAAAATGTGTAGGAAAAATGGTTGCCAATGAGCCAAAATCCACAAAAGAATGTTGTGGGAGTTCAATGTACCACTTCGCGGCTATACCAGTCAAAGTTCGCTGAAAAAGTCGTAAATGAACTGAATCATCCATGAGGGAGTTTGAAGAACACCACAAATGGAAAGTCATGACATGGTTGTTTGGATCATCTCCCTGCTTCCCATTGAACTTGGGGATGTTCGATGGTAACTTTACTAGAATGGGAGGCCATGAGGCATTGTGTCGAATGGGGTCATTAATCAAATTGGACAAGTCAAGTAAGTCCAAAGTTGCTAGGAAAGGTAATTAACGATTAGGTTTCACATACTGGTAATATTGATATGGCATATAATTATCAGTAGGACCGTAAGTGGACTGATAGACAGGTTGTTGTGACGAAGAACTAGCGGAAAATATGCCCACAGGGGGTTGATTTTTAGGATCAGGACTGTTAGGACCACTAGGGTCTCCGGGAGGAGGACCACCAAGGCCTCTGGGACTAGTAGGACCATTGGGACCACTAGGGACATTGGGACCACCAGGAGGTGGACCACCAAACCCTCCAGGGCCACTGGGAGGTAAACTTCCAGCGCCTCCGGAACCACTAGGAGGAGGGCCACCGGACCCTCCAGGGCCATTAGGAGGAAAGCCAATAGCCCCCCCAGGACCACTAGGACCACTAGGACCATAAGGAGGAAAGCCACCAGGCCCTCCAGGGGGAGGACTTCCATGAGGCTGTCCTCCAGCACCTCTCGTAGTATGTATAGGTATCCCTCCCATAGCCAGCATGTAAGACCAGTTAGGCTTCCCCCATGGCGTAAAAGTATTACTAGGGTGTGGAATTTTAGCATAAGGAATTCCTATAGGATTGGGTGGATAATTAATGTTCCCTACATGTATTTGATAACCATAACCTCTAGAAGATTGAATGTTTGTAGGTTGTGCCCCCAAGGGATGACCTGAACTGGATGGGGGATTAACCACATTAGTATGGGTGGGAGGGACATAAACTATAGATGGTTTTATATTAGAGGTTTTTCCTTGATTAGGTACAATTTCGATGCCAGATAATGTAGGCCATTCTGGGGATTACCCCCCGACACTAGAAGGTAATGACGACATGGGAATTGAAGGTTGGGTCCCAGGTGCATAAGACCTGGGAAGATTAGGAACAAACATAACATGGGAGGTGGTGGGGTTGGTGTTCTGACCTGGGTTGTGTCGTGTTACTGTGCGATCTATAATCAGTTCAATGGGTCTCATAGAATCGGTAAGTGAATGGTATCCCACATGAACAACTATGGAATGTGTTGGTGGCGTTCCCAATATGTCATCTATATGTCTTTCAATCTCTAGTGCACAGAGAATGGTTGTGTGGTATTTTCTACATTCTTCTTCATCTAGAGAAACTTCTCTAGAAGGTTTTAAATGGGTGCCATATGAGTCAATGGAATTTCCTATAGAGGTATCCCAAAATGGAGCATTGGGACCATAATCCGGACGAGTAGTATCATCAACATGACCTTCTTCGGGAGAATGGGATGAGGTATTTCCTCGAGAAGGTTGTTGGACCAAGGGAGGCGAGTGTGAAGAATATGGTCCTCCACTTTCTGTAACCACATTATCTCCAACTGGGGAGGTGGTAGCAGCTCCTTGGTTGTTAGCTTCCATTGGATTTTCTCCTGAACCAGGAATAAAATCGGGTGGTAAGCCCCATACTCTTTTGGACTTTCTTAACTCAGCTAGTTTGTACAGTTCCTATCTAACCTAGGGTCTAAAAAACTAGAAAACACACCAAAACATTTCCCTACATAGGCTATAGGTCAAACAAGCACACTTAAAATGATAGGACGAGTTTAGATAGTCGGGTCGCTCACCAGGATTGTCAAGAAGGTGCCACCCGCGATATACCTCTAGGGTATGTGCGTAGTAATCTCCTCGAATGCTGTTTTCAGTGTATGGCTCCAAGCAATACGGCCAATGGGCTTTTCTCATATGGATAAGGTATCCTAGTGGGGTCTCCTGATATACTCAAGGTATGTGGGAGCTCGAATTGGTAGTAGTGTTGTCTAATGCATAACCATACACAAGGGGCCTTTCGATATACAATTGAGTACATGAAGTACCTTTCTATATACCTCAAGGGTACATGAAAGGCCGTTCAATATACCGATGTTACGTGGAAGAACCACGCGAGTCCCGAGATGTAATGCAGAAAAATAACAACAGCTCCTACGCTTAATGATGCCCAAATACATCTCTAACCTATCACTCCAATTGATATGTAAATTTTAACCTATAACTACCGTTAATTTTAAAGTGGATGGTTACGTGAATGCATGGTGTTTTTATAGAAAAAGTAAGACCATGCAATATGCGTATGCAAATATTTCACTTTACCGTCCAGTATGCCTACCTACAGGAGGGAAAGAGAGTATTTTCTTTTGTTTCAAAACCAAAAATATTTCCAAACAACAATCTTAAACACAAAGTCAAAGATAAGCAGTACTTTCCAAACTGATTTCTTTTTTCTAAAATCAATAAGAAGGGGAAGAGTCTCTTTTCCTAAAACAAAAACAAGAAGCACACTACATGCATATGCACTATATTTTTCATTTTTTCTTAAAACATAGGCAAATCTAACTTAAAACTACCATATTTTTATTTTGATGAGATAGTACTAAATGCATAAAAGACAAAAGAACATAAAGAGCCTAAAATCTTGTGAGGCCAATCAGAGATCCAATGTCTAATGCTCGATAATGGTAACCTAATCTCAGTCAAAAAATTTCTTTTTTAAAAGAGGAAAATTAAGTTCTCTATGCAAATAAGAAATAAAAACTAGATGCTAATCAAATGTTTTTCTTTCAGTCTATATAACAGAGATGAAAAGAGATCTTACTAACACCCTAAGCTTTTCAAAAACAAGAAGTCCTTTCACAATCACAACCAACAAGCACAAAAGTGAATGAACAATCAATAAGCCTAATCTAGCTTTTGAATTTTCCAGTCAAACCAATCTTTAACCATAAAATTCAAACCACAAGCATCAGATTCTAACACACAGGCCTGATAGTGCAGGGGTGAAATAAAGTCAACTCAACTTTTTTTGCAAAAAATGAGAAAAAAGAGGTCTTGGAATGATGCCTACCTGGCATCGTGCTGCACAGGTCTTGACAGAGTGGTTCTGGACCAGCATCGCTTCTTGCCAATAGGACTTAGGAGGTGGTACCACATGCTGCTAACTGGGTTCAGGCGGTGGCACCGCTTCTCACCAACTACATAAGCACGGTTCCCTATATAAATCCAAAACACCAAGGAGAATGACAGATCAAGTCAAAAAAATATTAGATCAAGGTAAAAACTAATAGATTGAGAATAAAAAAGAGCATAAAAGGTTGAAATAATTTAGATCTAGACAAATATGGAAGTTTCAAACCAAAATCCACTAAGTCAGATAGTAGATCTAACTGAAGAGAGTTGGAGAAGGAGCCTGGATTCGAACAAGATTCAAAGAACTCAGGAATATCAGATCAACTGATACGTATATTCATTCCCCAGTGGAGTCACCAGATTTGTAAGCAGGAATATTTCACCTTTTGTGGACAGAAGTTGCTCCTCTGGTCTGAATGATTTAGATCTAGAACAAATGAGTGAACAACAAAGGATGAAGACCCTCCCTAGATGTCGTAGATACCTGGAATGATGATTTGATAGTAAACCTATGTACCTACAATAAGATCAAACACACAAACACATCAAATCTACTAGAACATAATCTATTTATCCATGTTAGTGACTAAGGAATCCAACAACATTTACATGCAAAATCAAAACAACAGTAATGTGGGACAGAAATCAGCTTTGCATTAAGATGAATGGAGAAGTTTACAACTAATTAATCCTTAGGGTCGACATGCATCTCCATGAAACCAACACTTCATCCCCATAAGCTCCAACTTTACTCTCTATGCTCTCAAATGGCTTGGGCTAAGTGGTCAATCCAACATCATAACAGTACCTCTATGATTCGCCCCCTCAACCATGGACATGATCTTGTATTTATAAGGCTCAATGGATAGGAATGGTTGAGAGATTTTTGGATGAGGTGGCTTCCAAGAACCTATGATGGGGGATCTTGAGCTCAATTGACCCACAATGTTAGGGATCAGAGAGGACATGAGGCTCATGATCTAGAAGCCTCGAGAAACCTCTCTTTTTCCCATTTTACCCAGGGTACCGCCTTTTTCCTCTTATGACAGAGCGGTTCAGGTTAGAAATGCTTATGGCCAAAGGCTATAAGTGGTGGCACCGCTTATGGTAAATAAGATACAGGTAGTGTAAGTAAGGTACCACTCATGGTTAACATGGAAAGCGCGGTGCTGAGTATTTTCAATAAATATTGACAAACAACATGGGTTTTCTCTCCAAGTGCTGGGATTAAGGGAAAATATGTAAGTCAAGGGTCTTATCACATGGTGGTGATAGGATTTGGGTATAATAGTCTCCCCGTCAGATCCCCATATCCTTCGTCCTCATTGTCGAAAACTCGGTTCCAACAGCTCTCCTTTGAACATATTAGGTGATACTTCGTTCGATTTGTGGATGTTGTTGGGTAGGGTAAAACTTGTCTAGGTGAGTGCTCAGGGATATTGCTCTAGTTAGGCATCTACGGAGTGAGAAACCCTATTGAGGAGACTTTGTTGGTGGGTTTCACCAACAGTGCATTCAAACTCTAGTCGAAAAGAGAGAAAATGTTGGTTCGTATCTGGTTCAATCAGGACACACCTTGTTCCTGGTCCCTCTTGTGTTTTGGAACCATCAAAATACAACAACCAAAATCTATCTTCTAAACATATAGGACTAGAATTACTTTCTAAGATGGAAACTAAATTAACTAGATTACAATCAATATTATCAGTCTGTGAAAAGTGAAGGAGTTCAAACTGTGTGTCTAACTCACTACTGGCTTCTTCTGCTTGATAATTTCCAGGTTCAAGCTCTATAAATAGTTACCCAAGACTGAATTTGAGAAATTAACAGGTTCATTTTTTCCTTCCAATCATGTCACATTGTGTTTCATGTGTGGTTCCCTCATCACCTTGATATGATTATGACTGTTCTTATAGGACAACCACAAGTGTGACCAATCATTTGCAAAGTATTAATTAAGTTTCATAGACCAGTCCCTGCTCAAGATAAAACCATATGCCTCTGGTATATCTACCACCATGATGTCTATAAATTGGCAACCCTTTCATCTGCAGATAACCGGATCAACACATTCTTCACCTCTCCTACTACCTTGATTGTTGATCTGTCCAACTGAATGATATTACATGAAGAGTGTGTAGTTTTACCATTTATATTTCTACAAAATGAAAGAGGCATGACATTAGAGGAAGCTCCAAAATCTATCAAACAATTATGCACATTATGGTTGAAAATATCAAAAGATAATAAAAATGGTAAAGTTTGAGATTTGGACTTCCCTCCAATGCTAGATTCATTGATTTCTTTATATAATTGAATTCCATCCTGGGATCTACGGGGTTGTTGATCAAAAGCCTCCAGGAGCTTATTTATTTGATGAGGTAAGTTGCACATTAAAATAAAGAAATATTTGTTTTTTTTCTTGATGTCTTTTATTATGTCATATCCCATATCACATTCTGTTGGACCCTTCTTATTGTTTTCTGCTTGATTTTTCATGAAATTCACAGCCTTACTTACTGGTGTAACTTTATCTTTTGTGATGACCACATCAGAATTAGGTGGTGTTTGGGTATTACTTCTAATATTCTTCATACTTTCATGTATCTTCCTAATCTTAGGTAGTAATAGGCTTTCATCCATTATTGGCCCTTTGCTTCTGGTTGTGACATTAATTGCTGAAATTTGAATCTCCTCAGTAGATTCTTCTTCATCCAATCCTAGTGTGGGTGCACAGTCCCATAAGACTATAGTGGTTTCATGTGTCTCTTCTGGTGGATTTCATTTTTATTCTTTCTCTTCGGGATCTGTTATCAGAGCATCTATTATCTGATTCATGACTAGAGTCATTGAATTAATCCACTGTGGAAAACTCTTCTCAGAATGAGGTTCTTGATGAAAACTACAGAAATGATCCATTCCCACTTCATTAAAATTTAAACCAGAGGAAGGATATACTAGTGGTTGGGATGATCCACTTTCTTCTTTTCTCTTGAATTAAAGTTTGAACTATTTCTTGGACACACTAGCTTCTTTATCTTTCTCCAGGTCTAAAATATTATTGGATAAATTATGTACCATCTTAACTACATTTTCCAATTCGATTTAATGTTATTCCTTAGGTCTTGTTAATAACAAAGGTTTTTTTACCACTGCAAGTCTTTATTTCTAGTTCCACATAATGTTTGTTTATTCTTTTGACTTCAGCTTCTACTTTATTTTCTTCCTCATATGTTTCATCCAAAGAAGGCTTTACTCACCTCTTAATAAACATTGTTATGCTGGGACTAAGTGCTGAAGTGCAGTATTCCATTAAAATCTCCTCAGCAGGTTTTGATGTAGCACTAAAATTATTCAAATGGGTAGAAAACCTCTAATTAAAATCTTGTACTTTTTTCTTTATTTTCCATTCTCAAGGATAATAGTTCTTTCATGAGAGTGGTTGTGGTTCATTTACTACGAAACTTATTCTTAAACACTCTCCCAAAGGTATCCCAATCGGTTATCAAATTTGCTTGCAACCCAAAATACCAAGCAGAGGCCTTAGCTTCAAAAGTATGTGGAAACAGACCGCATACCACATCTTCATGTTCAATAGCTAAAAGTTCCAAAGAAAAATATAAAATTTGCAAGTGATCATCAACTGAAACACCTCTTCTAGGATAAAATTTAGGTAAAGAATTTTCAGCATTCTGAGGAAAAACATGTAACAGAGGAGCCAAGTTCAGCGGTGTCCTGGCTCTCAAGGCTAGTTGTGGATTAGGATTGACAGGTTGATTAGCATTTGGGGGCACATTTCCAACCATGATTCTGCGAGGAGTATGTGGTGGATATTGGACTGGTGATTGTATTGGAGATTGGAAAACCATGGAATCTGGTCCCAACTAATCAAGAGGTTGAACAATCTCTTGTAAGGATAAATTTACTAACTCTTCTAAATTTCCTACCAGGATTGAGTCTTCAGTGTAAGTAGGTACTCTTCTGGTAACCTACCTTCTTGGTAACTTGGTGATCACTTTCAACCCTCCAAGATTCTTCACATAATACCTTGTATGTCTCCTCAAATGGTTGACTACTTCAAAAGGGACTGGGTAGAGGTGTTCTGCACCCTCTACTTCATATTTTACTCTTTCTTCAGAAACAAAACATTCAAGAAATTTAGTTTCAGAGTTGTGTCCAATGGAATAGTTTCTAGTAAACATATTTCCTCTGCCATCCACGCACTGGAGGCCCTCCTTCTAGCACCAAAAATGTTGATTCCTAGAAAATACCAGGTACCGAAAGTAGGGATTCTCCCCAATAATCATTCTCAATTAGATCATTTACTGTTGAAAATGGGGAATCTATCCAGTTAGAGTCACGACTACCGTAGGGTTAAAAGAACGTTTTAAACCTGTTTATCAGTTGTAGCCTGTCCCACCATTTATGTAATTTTATATTTTAAGATGAAATGCAAATGCCTATACTAGATGCAAGTGATCAGGGAAAAAATCCTAAACGTGTGATGCTTAGGTTCTTACCCATCTTATCCCTTTTTCTCCTCGATCACTTTGAAGAAAATCTACCATGTCTTATCTATTCTAATCTAATCTAATCTATCTATCCCTAGGGAGAAGAGTTTATATTAAGATGACTAATGTACTGTAATGTTGCTAATTAAATCCTACAGGTAGCTGATTGAATTGAATATAAATAATTACAGCAAAAGAAAATATGAACAAAGATAACTCTGTTAGGTGAAAACATCCATTACTCATTCCATGCACAAGATTCCTAACAGGAAATAAATCATTCATAAACATAGAAATAATTCAACAGGGTTAGAACAATCTCACAGATTGTACAACATGCTAAAAAAAATTCATCATTTAGTGATCCACACTAGTCGTTTAGAAACTAATACAGTGCTTCCTCTAGACAAAATCCGGTTCTCTTTATTAATAAAATAAGTAGCTCTCATACAATAGCTTCATCATATGTGTGCTAGAAAAAGTCCCCTATTCTACTATTTGACCCTGTACTTATACATTTACAAGCAACTTTTGAGTTACCCTAGCCTTTTAGGCTCCCTTGACTCTTTGATTACAAAATTTTGTCCTCCAGTGACTTGCACTAGGAAAATAAAAATAGAAAGAGATAATCTACAAAAAAATGCCACATGCACATAAGACAAACTTAGGAGGGCCCAACTGTCCCTCCAATGAAATCCTTCCATGCAGCGGCCTCTGCAACAATGGTATTGAAGTCTATACTTCAAATAATCTGACTGTTACTTCATGGATGGACAACTACGACTTTATCTCTATTGTTCTGGGGGGAATTACTCTGAGATGATATTCAAGCAGGAAATTATTGACTGGGGCTTATGCAGCCAAACTCTTTATTGCTTTCTATGTAATTCATTTAACCTGTTGTATCTTAAGTTCATCTTCCTACAAATTGTCCTATAGGTATTTCAAGTGTTCCTCATGCTCAACAAACTCTTGGATTCATTTTGTCACAGAGGATTGGAATCTATTGTGTGTTGTGAGAACCCTCTTATAAAAATCCACACATTTCTCCAATGATTTTTCAACACCGATAGTTAATCTTGCAGCAGCCTTGCTGCTAAATTCCATAAGTTCCAACTTGATCTTCAGGCTCTCAGGAGTCTTATTTGGTAGATGCGCTGACCAGGATACATTATTTTCTGTCCAGGTCAGCTACCCTTGAATAATTTATGTAATATCCAATGTTCCCGTCCTGAAATCGGTTGATATCACTCACATCTCTTGTAGTTTAGTTTCTACCTGTTTAATTCTGTGAACCTCATCTGCAATATTTAATTGTACCTGATAGATTTTTCTTCTGATCAGGAGAGTGTGCTCTCAGAGAGGACTAATATCAATTTTCCACTAATTTGCTATCTTAAGCTGAACCTCCAAGGAACTATTTTGTGCCTCCAATTCTGCAACTCAGGCCTTTAGATCCTCTACTTTTTTATTAGCTGCGACCCTTTGTGCCTCTAGCCCTGAAATATTACCCTCTAGGTATTTATTTTCTCCATCAATTATGGCATTTGGAGTATCAAAGCCTCCTTTTCTGATTCTATGACTTGGTAAGCCTATTCAGGCCTCTTGAACTCTTAAAGGGTGGCCTCGTGTTTTCTATTCATTTCTCAGCTTTCACCCCTTTATTTCATCAAAGTGTCCTTGAATCTCACCATCGTATCCTTATACTGGTCGATAGTTTCTTTAAATTTATCCACATGATAATAATTTGCTTGAGCAGCTGCTACACCAATTGAGGCCATCAGTTGTGGATCTTCATTGGTACCTTTCATGACTAGTCTTTCTGTAACTGTAGTCACCTCATGTTGGGTGCCTACCTTTAACTTCTTTTTGACCCTTCAAACAATGGATTTCCTTTTAGGGTCGAAAACAACCTTATCCGGGGATGCAATAGCATTTTTTTTAGATAGGGTGAAAGGTACTAGCCCTAAATTTGCAAAAAGAAGACAACCTCCTGTTATTATGTCTCCTGAGGTAGAAGGAGGATCTTCAGGATTGTCATGGGAAGCATCCCTTTCTGAATTATCTCTATGTTTATCTTCTTGTTCTCCTTGGTTCTTCTATTGCATTCTATGCCTCTCTCTCTTTGTCAGCTTATTATGTTCTCATCCTCTCCTCTTCTTCACTTTGCCTTTGTTCTTCTTATCTCTTACTCCATTCTTCCCCTTGTCTCAATTCTTCTTCTTTTTTCCTTTGTTCTGCTTCCTTTTTTCTCTGGGATTCTTCTTCTTTTTCTCTCTAGGAATATTCTGCTAATAATTTCTTTGCTCCTTCAAATAACCTTCGGGTTTCTTCTTCCTTCTTTTCTGCAGCTTCTTCTTCTGGCTTGTTCAGTTCTGCACTGCTGCTGCTACTTCCTTTTCCTCCTGTTGTGGTGATTTTTTGTCTGAAACACTTGTTCAGAGGATTCATATTGCATGCATTCTTGAAAATATCCTCATATTTATAATAGTAGTCAGAGTATTCAAAAATATCTTTCACAAGCTCACAATGAGCAACAACCTTGACTTGAGAATCATTTCTATGAAAAATTTTCTCACCGAAGTGAAAGCCCTTCTAGTTCCTTCAAAAATTCTGGTACGCTCTTGACTTTTGAAAACTTGTAGCATCCGACATAGAAAGGCATGGGTCGATAGAATTCCTTCTTCATGTAAAAGACAAAATTACTGAATCCATCCAAGAAAAAATGTGTCACCACCTCCTTGTGGACAACGTACACTGTGGCATACTTTGGAAGCAGTGACAGAGCTCTAGTTCCTTCATACATCCTTAGATATGTAACTTATTCAAAGAAAAAATAATCCCCATATTCCTTTAGTAATTCCAGTGCATCATCACACATATATTTGCACTCCTCGAGGAATATCAACTGGTAAATTGGCATCAAAATTCCTTCACAAATAAGCTTATAGAAGCTGTGGTACTTGTGGCCCCATAAAATCTGGTATGTAGTGTAAATGGGCACGTCACCCTCCTTCTAGATGCAGTTCAGCTTCTTGAATGGGTACAGGAAAAGTATACAGTCGATTAAAAATGACCCCATGTAGAATTTGGACTTTCTTTGAAGCAGTACTCCAAGCGCAACAGATATGCAGGAAGAAAAGATATTAGCTACAATGTTCATCCAGTTGAAAATAGTACCTTCCATTGTCACATGATACATTAGTGGGATCTATCCTATCTTATAAAATTTCCAATTGGCTTTGCTGAAAATATTGTTAAGCATTAGAGATACAAGTATATCTGGAGTGCGCAAGTAGGCAATTTCATATTCACCAAATTCCTTCTCTCGGAATAAATTTCCTGTTATCATCATAATCTTCGCACATATGATATAATCTATGCTCAAACCATTTATCCATTCGTTCATCATGATGACTTCTGGGGATGGCATATTGTAGGCTTTGGATATGTATGCATGGGTAAATGAGGAAAAACCTTTTCCTTATACATTATACATGATCATATCCATCGCATTTGCCTTAGGTAAAATCCAACCGATTACCTTGGCACAGGGAACAATCTCAGGTCACATGGATACTTTCATGATTCCCAATCTCAATATGTTTTCATATAGGGGAATATCTTTCAAACCTACATTTGGGATGGATTTAGTATCCTCATAAATTACCTCTACCTTTGGCATGACTAGTCCGAATCCTCTTTAGTAACTTGAGATTTCTTCTTTCCCTTCTTGGGCATGGTGTTGTGTGAAGACTGAGACTGTAACAAAATCACAAAAAAATATGTCTTAGCATATTTATGATCGGAAACCACATGCATATAAATAGGAAAATAAGAAACTACTGTAAATTTCAAGATGCATAAGAAATCTTAGATAACAAACGTTTTCCTTTCAGAACAAAATCGTACTCATGGAGGATATGAAATATACATTACCGATTCATCTTAAGCCATTCTTAAAATTCGATGCAAATTCAAGCCGAAAAGAAACTATCATCTCAAGGTACGGGACCTAAATTCAGCTCTCAGAGTTCAAAACTTTGAAACATCCAATGCTCTATAACACGATATAGGGGAAAAGCCAAAGATAAAGGTTGAAAACCCTACACAAAATCATCCTTCCATGCAAAAATTCCAAAGAAAAAGTAGGTCATCCCTGAAACCTTTAAAAAAAAATTCAACGACCACAAAGGGAAAAATACTTCTGGACGGAAAAGACCTAGGCTAGAACTCAAAGGAAAATGAAGGAATTCTAATCTTGGGACTTCTATAACCCTTATCACTGCAAATGAAAATGAACTAGGTGGGGAAGGTCTGGTGAAAATATCGACCCCTCTTAATCTTAGTATTACAAAACCAGAGCTTTAAGCTTCCCATGTCCAAGGTCTGAAAGGTCTGGACAAGAAGATGATTGGGAGCAGGTAAAAAAAAGGTGGGCTGTTACAAAGTAGGGTCTGAAAAATAAGGAGTTTGGGATAGCTTAAACCAACAAAGTATTATGAGGATGAGAGATAGACTTAAACCATGGCAGGAAAATAAAAGAAAAATCCTAGCCTTGAAAAAATAAAACTAACGCGCTATTTCCCCAAACCTGTAAAAGGCCAATCTTCAAACATTGTTTACCAATCAAAAGAATCAAGACAAGGATTAGAGCCTACTTGGAACGAGGTGGCTTGAAGGTTGGTGAAAATCCTGGTTCAAATGCTATGTAAGCTCTAAATGGCAGATTTCTGTAGGACACGCTCAAAACGGGCAATATCAATAAACTGTAACATACCGTAATAAACCATAACAAAACCCCCAATGCTATATATAGAAAAAAGGGCAATCATTGAATTCAACTGTTGGAGCATTGAAAAAGAACAGGATAAACATCGTTGGTGCCCCAAAATAACCTTACTGGAAAATTTTCTGCTTGGGAATCGACTGGAAACAAAAATAAAAATCGACAGTATCGGTTATGAAATCTGAATTCTGTCGTGGCTACTGGCTCGCATCATCAAAGAGAAACCACAAGAACGGTCTTAGCTATCTTGATACGAAGGGTTCAATAAAGAAAAATTGGCTTCGAGTCACAAACTTTGTCTCTCTATTTGGGAAGGAAAACAAACCTTTTCCGACAGTTTAGGAAAACTATGTGGGAAACATCCGTCACATGGGTCATCAGAATACTTATGAAGAACCCCCCGATCAGCGGTGAAAACTTAAACGATTTGACCACATTGACACCGAAGGGAAAAGATAACTACCACTGTCGGCTAGGATAACTAAAATGGTCTGATAGAAAATTGTTGGCTTAAAGAACAAAAACCAGCCGGACACATCAGATCCTATCTATGAAAACATCCGCAATTGTCAGGTGCAAACTCAAAACAAAATCCATCCAAGCCTAAACTTGCTAGAAAAATTCATAAAATCGGCGGGGCAAAGAATTAGATGAAATTCTGTGTCGGCAAAAGGTCCAAAATATTTCTGACACATCGCAAAAAAAGGATGGAAGAAATTGGATGGAAAGTTCATATTTCCTCCACTATGTTGGCAGAAAATCAATAATTCTTCCGATACGTCATGACAAAAAATAAATTTTCTGTTGGTGCAAAACAAAAACTTTCAGAACTGTTTTAAAATAAAAATTTAAGTCATGGAAAGAGAAATTCTAAGGAGCAAAGAAAACCAGGCAAGATAAAATGTTAAAATTAAAGGGGGGGCCCTAAAATCATAAAATATTTGGGGTAGTGGTTGCAGCTGCAACAGATCTACAATAGGTATATCAACTAGATGTCAAAACTCTACAGGAAACATTCATCACAAGGGTCATTAGAAGAGTTATGAAGAACCCCCTAATCGACGGTGAACACTTAAACGATCTGACCATGTCAGTGCTGAATGGAAACTATAACCATAGCTATCATCTAGGATAACTGAAATGGTCCAATAGAAAACCATCGGATTAAAGAACAAAAACCAGCTGGACGCATAGGCTTCTATGTTTGAAAACATCTGCAACTGTCGGGTGCAAAATCAAAACAAAATCCAGCCAAGACTAAACTTGCGAGCAAAATTCATAAAATTGGTGAGGCAAAGAATCAGATGAAAGTCTATGTCGGTAAAAGGTCCAAAATCTTTTCGACACATCGCAAAAAAGGGTTGAAGAAATCGGATGGAAAGTTCGAATTTCCTCCGCTGTGTCGGCAAAAAATCAATAATTCTTTCGATACATCGAGACAAAAAATAAGTTTTTTGTTGGTGCAAAATAAAAAATTTCAGACCTGTTTTAAAATAAAAAGTTAATTCATGCAAAGAGAAATTCAGAGGAGCAAAGAAAACCAAGCGATATCAAAAGTTAAAATTAAAGGGGGGGGCCTAAAATCATAAAATTTTTAGGGTAGTGGTTGCAGCTGCAACAATTGGTGATGGGCTGGTGAACACAAATCTCTAAAAAAAATTCTTCACAAAACACAAACTACTTTATGGCATTTGAATAGAGTAGCGTATCTTAGTCCTTACCAAGATTATTTAAGAGTCTAGACTTTTCTAGGAATGTAAGATTTAGAACATCTCATTGATTATCGTCCTTAGGGATATGGTAACCAGGTTCAAAAGTCCAGATAACTCTTTTGGGCCCAGAATGTGATGTTTATTTTTACCTTTGTATTTGGTTACTACCGTATATGACACCATCGGATTGTGGCGAAGTTAGATAGATGCATTCGTTTATTCCTCATTCCCATGCATTTTGCATTCTTTGATGCTTAAGAATTTTGTCTTAGGGCATTATTTAGTTGCTTCTTTGTCTTTCGATATTTGATTCAGAATCTTCCATCCATAATGTCATTTTGTGTGAGTGATGATTTTCTTCAACTCATAGATGGAGAAGAATCTTTTGAGCGGTCAATCATTTTACTGACTTATGTATCTAGTATATCTTTTGATATAGATTTTCTTTTATGGAATTTTGACTCTAATAAGCCTTTTGGCTTTCATTTTGTGGCATGGGATTATTTTGAATACCATACACATGTCCATTCTGCTTCCTTTCTGTGGGTCTTTTACGGAAAGCTCCCTAGGACAGATATTAATGTGAAAGTGTATGGAGCCCCAAAATAGTATTTTGGACTTCATCTCCATTAGGTATTTTACAGGGTTTAAATATGACTTCAATGTGTTCTTAAGATAACTTCCCTTCAGTAGTCTATTCGATTAAAGAATCTTGTTTTGACCAAAAATTTACATGGATAAGTTCCAATAGGAAGTCTTTGACTTAAAATACTTAGTAGTCTATCCAGATTCCAATGTTACCAAGCACCAAAAGATTGAGCTGGCTTATTTTGAAAATCAACTGAAGCAATTTTTTGAAAGAAAAGAAAAGTTTGAAAGAAAAATCTAGAAGAAATCATACATGGAAATATTAAAGTTTATTTATGTACAAAGGAATTCTAAGGTACTAGGTGAAATAAGGTTTGAGAACCAAACCATTAACAGGAATATTCTCTTCCCACCCTTGCAAATTTTGTAACTTATAAGTCGATGGTCCTAATTTTTCAGCAATCTAAAATGGGCTAATCCATAGGTGTTGAAACTTCGTATGCTTTCCCTTTCCATCATGTAGGTGATCCCACTTAAGAACAAAGTATCCAACTTCAAAACTTCCCTTCCCAGACTTGCGTTTATCAAACCATCTTTTGACAATCTTCTGGTGGTGTTCAAATATTTCGTTGGACTTGAGCCTAGAATCTTCAAGTTTCAGTAATGTATTAATTTGGGCTTGTAAAACTTCACTACCAAACCCTCATGAATCTTGGGCTAATTGAGAATATGGGATCAAAATATTCGGGGGTAGGGTGGCTTCTTTCCCATAAACTAGAGTATAAGGTGACATGCATAAGGAATTCTTAGGGGTGACCCTATCTGCCCATAGAGCATTAGGAAGAGATATATGCCAGCTCCTTTGATTTTTAATAACAATCTTCTTTAAGATTTTGATAAGGTTTTTATTAGTTGATTTAACTAACCCATTACCATGTGGATAGTAATTACTATAATAGTGCAACTTGATCCCTTTTTCACTAGCATATTCAGTAAGATTAATTGATGAAAAGTAAGATGCATTATAAAAAAAGCCAGTGAAATTGGAACCCTAAACTTCGTCATGATATTTTCTTGGAGGAATTCAATGATTGCATCCTCATTTACTTTGTGAAATGGGATTGCTTCTACCCATATTGTGAAGTAATATGTGGCTGCAAGAATGTACGTGTGTTGTAATGAGGAGTTTGGATTAATTTCTCCAATGATGTCAATACCCCATTGTTTGAATGGCTCTGAAATAATAACTGGCTGCAAAGCTCCAGCTTCTTTTGCTAGTCTTCCACCACTTCTCTGGCATATTTCACACTTCCTTACATAAGCATGAGCATCTTTAAATAGTGTTGTCTAGTAATATACAGCTATTAGAATTTTTTGGGCAATAGTGTCTCCTAAAAAATGTCCTCCAATAGGACCATCATGCAATTATTTAACCACTTTAGAGGCATCCTCTTGTTCCAGGAATCTCAGAAATACTCCATCATAGTTTTTTCTTAAAAGAACTCCATCAATTATCTGATAAGATGCTGAATTTAAACAAAGTTCTCTTCTCTGTTTAGAATTCCAATGTTCTAGTAAATATCCTTGTGGAAGGTAATGTATCATATCTCTGTACCAATACTCCAGAGCTGTAAATATAGGACACAAATCAATCATATGCAACTCAGCCTCATTTTCCCAATCATCATCTTCGTTTTTTTGACTTTCAGCCATTAACTTGAAAATCCCTTTTCCTTTGATAATAGTAGCTGTTTTAAATTCCAAATCCTATTCTTGTAACGATATCACCCAATTTCCTCTTCGTTCTCCCAATTCCTTTTGTTCAAAAAGGGTCCGAACCACCGGGTGAGGAACAATTACTTTGGTTCTATTTTTAAGAATGTAAGGCCTGAATTGTTTCACTTCTTTAAATACGACATATGGTTGTTTATCAATAACAAGGTAGGCAATTCAACACCTTGCAACCTAGTGCTCATAAATGATATGGGGTATTCATCTCCCCTTTCTTCTTTCTATGTGAGAACTGCTGCTAGTGAGTTATCAGAGGCAAAGGTGTCAATGATAAAATATTTTTCAAAATCAAGACTTTTAAGAGAAGGTGCATGAGCTATTGCCACTTTGATGTTGTTAAATGCACCCTTCTCTATGTCGGTCCATTTAAATTGTACACTTTTTTTTACCATTTGTTCCAAATGATCTACTATTTGTGCAAAATCGGGAACAAAGATTGCACACCTTTTTTATTGTGGGGTAAGGGAATCTGAGCTATGGCTTCTATTTTCTCTGAGTCTATGGAGATTCCCTTTTTAGAAATGACGTGTCCCAATATTTTTCCTTCTAATACTGCGAAGATGCATTTCTTAGGATTTAAAGGGATACCCTATTTTTGACAGCGGTCAAAAATTTGTTTCAAATGAAATATATTATCTTCTCTCTTATTAGAGAAAACTGTTACATCTTCCATATAAACTACCACACTATAGCCAATTAAACCCCGGAAATCTATATCCATTGCCCTTTGGAAAGTAGCTCCTGCATTGATAAGACTGAAGGGCATTCTTTTGTAAGAAAAAGTTCTCCACTTTGTTTTAAATGTGGTTTTCAGCCTATCTTTCTCTGCTACCAATACTTGGTTGTAGCCTAAAAACCCATATAATAGGGAGAACAATTCAGAACTCGAAGCCGTCTGTAGGATTTGCTCCATTGTTGGAACTAGATAATTATCTTTATCTGAAGCTCAGTTTCAGATTTCTCAAATATACACACAGTCTTATTTCATGAGATTTCTTTCTTACTCGTACTAGATTTTCCACCCACTCTGAGTGCCTAACTCTGAAAATGATCTTTGCATCAAGTAACTTCTTCACTTCATTTTGGATCAATGGTTCCATGTTGGGATGCATATTCCTTAGTGACTAATGGAACTGTTTCACACCTTCTTTAATAGGAATAACATGTTGGATGATGTGAGTATCATAGGTATTCAAATATTCATATGTCCAAGAGAAAATATCCTTATATTTTCGAAATAAACTAATAAATTTTCTTCTTTTCCCTAGTGAACAACATTTTCCCAAGTTCACATACTGTTAGATTTTTATCATTTAAGCTAGCATCATATTAGGATCTTTAACTGAGAGAATAACAAGCACAACAATCAAACACAAGAGACAATAAACACAATGTTTTTCCTTGGGGAAACCATAAATGGAGAAAACTCTGCAACTTCCTCATAGATAGAATGAGCACCAAAAGTAAAACCCCAAAACAGTAAGATGATCTCTTGACAATAGTAGCCTCTTTCTTTCTAGCCCCAACAACTTCTTCCTCCTCAACTATGCGCTACAACTGAATGTGAGTGAGTGTGTGATAAATAGAGAGGCTCACTCTCTATTTATACTAATTCCTGACTTGATAATAACTCACTAGGGCCGACTTCTCTAGGAGAGTCTAATAACCCTAGGGCCCCGAAACTGCGGGGACTTTAACCCTTGCAAAATAGGAGGGTTACCCATAATGAATTGAGATGACTTGTTTACATTATTGAATCTCCCAATAGGAACATCAGGGCATGACATGACTCAAATACATTACAAACACTTCTCGAAATAAACATCGGGGTACAAGACATAAGATATACAAGTGAATACATTCTAAAGTTACAAATACATCAACACTCCCTCTTAACTAGGAAGGTATTCTCTCGAGACAATTTATCAGCACAGGTCTTCTTCTCTATATCATATGGATCATCAATGAGTTCTCGTCATCTTCATATTCAAGTCATCTTCATCTTCAATTCATCTTCATCTTCAAGTTATCTTCATATTCAAGTCATCTTCATCTTGATCTGGATCATCACTTGATCTAGATCATCACTACTGGATCATCTCTGTTGGATTATCATCACTGGATCTGGATCATCATCACTTGATATGGATCATCACGGGTGCTATTTCTTGATTCTTCTCATCATAGGAAGTTCTACAGAGCCATCCCTTTTTCATGCTGGATGTACATCTACAGAGCCAGTCCTTTTTCATATTGGATGTATCATCATGGAGCTAGTCTTTTTTATACTAGATGTGGCATCTACACAAAACCAGTCCTTTTTCATAGTGGATGAGTCTTCACAGAGCTAGTCCTTTTTCATACTAGATGTGGGATCTATATAGATCCATTCCTTTTTCATACTGGATGAGTCTTTACATAGCTAGTCCTTTTTCATACTAGATGTTTCTTCACAGAGCCATCCCTTTTTCATGATGGATGTGGGATCTACACAGAGCTAGTTCTTTTTCATACTAGATGTGTCTTCACAAAGCAAACCCTTTTTCATGCTAGATGTGGGATCTACACAGAGCTATTCCTTTTTCATACTAGATGTGTCTTCACAGAGCCAACCCTTTTTCATGCTGGATGTGGGATCATCACATACATCTGACAATGGAAGGAACCAATCCTCTCACCATGTCACAGCTCTTACATTCAACCATGAAGGGAACCAATCCTCTCACCATGTCAGAAGGGAACAACACTTACATCTAACCATGGAAGGAACCAATCCTCTCACCATGTCAGAAGGGTACATCACGGACTCATCACTTCCTCTTGGGAGGAATATTGATCTGGAGAACACCAAGCTTCTTCCTGAAGTACTCAAACTTCACCCTATCCAATGGCTTAGTCAACACATTATCTATCTGTTCATCCATCGCAACATACTGGAGCTTCACTGCTCCTCTCTACACCATATCCCTGATATAGTGATATTTGATCTCGATATGTTTCGACTTGTCATGGAACACCGGGTTCTCTAACAACTTCACACAACTTTGGTTGTTGCAATATATACAAGTAGCATCTAACTGGATATCAAATAAATCAGATAGTAGCTTCCTCAGCCATACTACCTCAAAACTAGCTGAACAGGTTGCGACATACTCTGCTTCAGCTATACTCAGTGCCACATAGGATTGCTTCCTGCTAAACCAAGAGATCACACCTGATCCCATACTGAAGCAACACCATGAAGTGCTCTTCCTATCGATGGCACTTTCTACCCAATCTGAATCAACATAACCCTCTAGGTTAATCTTTTGATCATCCTTATACTTGAGCCCATAATCAACTGTACCCTTCAGGTACCTGAAAATATGCTTTGTAGCAATCAAGTGAACATGTATCGGATCTGTCAGGAACTGGCTCAAGGTGTTCACAACAAAACAAATATATGGTCTAGTATTTTTCAAGTACATCAAGGATCCAATCATCTGACGATACATCATGGCACCAACTGACTCAGATGAAGCATCACTCAATAGCTTCAGGTTCGATGCCATAGGTGTGGTTAAGTCCTTGCAGTCCATCATCCCAAATCTCTTCAGGATCTCTACTGCATACTTCCCTTTTTCGAAGAAGATTCCATCCGCATTCTGCCAGACCTCCATGCCCAGAAAATAATGCATCATACCCAAGTCCTTCATTTCAAACTCGACAACAAGATTTCTCTTCATATTAGTAATCAATCCATCCATACCTGTTACAAACAGATCATCTACATATAGTAGGAGTATCACTGGATTTCCTTCTTCAACCTTGTAGTAGAGGTTGGAATCTGCTTTACTTTTGGTAAGGCCCAAACTAGATAGAAATTGATCAATTCTGTTGTACCATGTCCTGGGTTCCTGTTTCAAACCATACAGGGCTTTCTTCAATTTACACACATGAGTATCCCTATCATGTGTCTCAAAACTGAGTGTCTGCTCCACATACACTTCCTCTTCTACTACACCATTCAAGAAAGCAGTCTTGACATCCATCTAGTGTATCTTCCATTTCATCACTATAGCTAGAGCAAGTACCGATCTGATGGAGGTGTATCTGGATACAGGTGCAAAATTTTCTTCATAATCTATTCCTTCTTTCTGGGAGAAGCCATGAGACATGAATCTTGCTTTATATTTTTCTATGCTACCATATGCATCATGCTTGATCTTGTAGATCCATTTGGAAGTCACTACATACTTCCCCTTAGGTCTTGGGACAACATCCCAAACATCATTCTTCATGATCGATCGGTATTCTTCAATCATAGCATCCTTCCATTCTTTCTTTTATGTTGCTTCTTCATAGTTGGAAGGTTCTTTATCAATGAAATCACATAATAAGGCTACATCACTAAAATAGGACCCGGTTCTTTTCCTTTCTCTGTGTGTTTCTTCTAGAGCCCTATATCTTTTTGCACCTTGGATAACTTCTCATATCCAAGCAGGTTTCCTCTTGTGAGGATTCTTCTCCTGAGGTGGATCTATAGGTTCTTGATGTTCTCTATTTCTTGATATTCTTCTTGATATTATGCGTTCATGGTTGTGTCATGAATTTTGGGTGCTTCTGTTTCTTCAGGTTCTTCAGTGGGTCTCTTTCTTGATTTGTTGTAATCTGAGTCTTCGTAAAATGTCACATCCTTGCTGATGTCGATATTCTTGAATCCTGGGAAGTATATTCTGTAAGCTTTCAATATTTCAGAGTATCCCACAAATATACCCTTCCTTCCTGAAGGATCTAACTTTGTCCTCTTTTCTTTCAGAATGTGTATGTACACTGGACAGCTGAATATTCTGAGATGGATGACTTCTGGTTTCTTTCCAGAAAAGACTTCTTCAGGTGTCTTATTCTCGAGTACTATCTGTGGAGTACGGTTTTGTACATACACCATTTTTCTAGTAGCTTCTACCCATAGATGCATGGGAAGATCTTGATCATGAAGCATGGCCCTTGTAGCTTCCATGATCATTCTATTCTTCCTTTTTGGAACTCCATTCTGTTGTGGATTATATGGAGAGGTTAAATCCCTCTTATTCCCTGAATCTTTTCATAAGTCTTTGAATTCATTCGAAGTGAATTCTCTGCCATTATCAAATTGAAAAATCTTGATCTTCTTTTCTGTGTGGTTCTCGATCAAGGCTTTAAATTCCTTGAACTTGCTGAATACTTCCTCTTTGTTCTTCATAAATTATCTCCATGTCTTCCTAGAAAAATCATCAATGAAAGAAACATAGTATACATACTCGCTTAATGAACTGGATGACATCAGAACACATACATCAGAGTGGATGATTTCCAAGATTCCTTTTGCCTTGGTCTCACTACTTGGAAATGTCTTCTTTGTGTTCTTTCCTTTTGCATATTCTTTGCAAACACCATCATGTTTTGTCTGCATTTCTGGAAGACCTTCAACAACTTTGATTTCAAGTGGTAGTGCCCTGTAATGCGCATGTGCAATCCTTCTATGCCAAATTTCATTTGTTTCTACTGAGTCATGAACCAAAGCTTTTTCTGGTTGGCCCTTCAATTTGTATAGACCACCTTCTTGTTCCCCAATCACTATTTCATCATCAAGAGTCTTTCCCTTTGGCCACATAAGAACTTGGCCATCTACAAAAGAAACCCTCATTCCTTTTGCATCCAATGCAAATATGGAGAGGAGGTTCTTCTTTAGTCTTGGTACAAACAATACATTTTTCATCTTCATAGACTTTCCAAAGTCTAGATTATAGGAGGATTCACCAGTACCTTTTATTGGATACTCGTAGTCATCCCCAAGTTTCACCTTGTGACGTTACTCATGTTCAGATAGTTTCACAAATTATTCTTTGAATCCCGTCATATGTTTGGAAGCACCACTGTCTATAATCCAATCATTGCTTCCATGTGAGATAGTTCCCATGAGAGCGGAGATTAGTACATATTCTTAATCACTTGAAGAATCATCACTTTCTTGTCTGATTCTCTTTGTGGAAGTTTCATCATCCTTTGCAGCATGAGCATGATGTCTTCTCTTGTTTCCTCTTTTCTTCTTTGAGTTCCCTTTGTTAGGGAAGTATTTAGATATGTGACCTTTCTCATCACATGTGTAATATCAAATAGTAGACAGATCTCTTCTAGAGTGTGAAATATTACCTTTGGAGTGATGATGGTCCCTTCTGGTTTTCTTGGTGTGGGTTGTGAGAACTTGATCTTCACTTCCCATCTTTTCTTCTCAAGATGATATCCAAGCTTCTTCTTGAGAGAATTCTTCCCATAGTCTGCTGAACTTGAATAGCTTCTTTCTGGCACAGATTCCTTGAATGAAAGAGTCCCATTCCCTAGGAAGACCATTCAAAGTGGTCATCGCAATCTCTGCATTTTCTACTTCTTCATCTACTGCTTCCCGTTGTTCCTTGATCTGAGATACCCTTATAAAGTAAGACTGGATGGTGTCTGCATTCTGGATCTTTACATTCTTTAGTTGATTTCTCAGAGTCATCTTTTGATTTATGTTCTTCCCTTCAAACAATTTGGTTAGGGCATCAAACATAGCTTTAGGTGTCTTTAGGGAGGACACCTGTGGTATGAGGTGATCCTTGATTGAATAAAAAATAATCCTCTTAGCCATAACCAACTTCTTATTGTGTAAGGCCATAGCCTCATCTCCCTCTGCAACTAGAACCTCCTCATTAATATAGGAGTCCAACTCATTTTCTTCTAGGACCAGGGAGATCCTATATTTCCAGGCTCAAAAGTTATCAGATCCCTCAAGATTTTCATCAATCTTGGTATGATGAGAAATCTTGACTGAGAACCTCAATTGGAAATACAAAATATTTAGATCTTACGAGGTCAAGGTGTCAGATCTATATTTGGAGCTGAATTTCTGCAGTGTTGGTTTAGGAGCAGATTAGGGTTTGACTTTCCCAGAGTTCTGTCCAACCAAATGCTTTGATATTGATCTCTAAACTTTGATTTTGAGGAGGAGATCAATCCAGGCCCGGGCTCACTCAAAAATTCCACTTCTGTCGAAAGCCCTAATTTCTGGCAGCAGTGTCGGGTCCAAAACTGAAAAAAACTCAGAATCAGATTTTGCTTCGACAGAAAGATGCACCCTAGGGAGGAGATTTAGCCCAAACTTATTTTGCTGAAAATATATGGAGAGAGATCCAAAAATCAGGAATCCCTATTTCCCGCAGCTACACAGTGTCTTCTTCTCAAGTTAGCTCTGATACCATGTTAGATTTTTATCATTTAAACTAGCATCATATTAGGATCTTTAACTGAGAGAATAAAAAGAACAACAATCAAACACAAGAGACAATGAACACAATGTTTTTCCTCTGGGAAACCATAAATGGAGAAAACCCCACAACTTCCTCAGAGATAGAATCAACACCAAAAGTAAAACCCCAAAACAGTAAGATGATCTCTTGACAGTAGTAGCCTCTTTCTTTATATCCCCAACAACTTCTTCTTCCTCAGCTATGTGCTACAACTAAGTGTGAGTAAGTGTGTGATAAATAGAGAGGCTCACTCTCTATTTATACTAATTCCTGACTTGACAATAACTCACTAGGGCTGAATTCTCTAGGAGAGTCTAATAACCCTAGGGCCCCAAAACTGCGGGGACTTTAACCCTTGCACATTAGGAGGGTTACCCACAATGACTTGACATGACTTGTTTACATTATTGAATCTTTCTATAGGAACATCGGGGCATGACATGACTCAAATACATTACAGACACTTCTTGAAATAAACATTGGGATACAAGACATAAGATATAGAAGTGAATACATTCCAAAGTTACAAATACATCAACACATACTTGGGTTCAGCCTCTGTTCCAATATTAATCAGCTCATACTGCATAGATGAACTGTTTGTTTTGAAATTGGAAGGTTTTCTATTCAACTCAAACATCTCTTCCAACTTTCTTACCCCTTTAGGCATGAAGTTTCCACTTTGAATATTGGCTTGATATTCTTCGTCATCAATCACTGAGTCCTTGAAATTCTCAACATTTGTTAAGAACTCCAATATTTGCTGATCATCATTGAATACCCTCAAATTTGTGAAATTGTCTAGTATAGATGGCATGAAAATCAATTCAATTGAGCATTTGATATTAGTGAGCACTAATATTGCATCAGAAGTAGCTAATAAATCAGTTGTTGTATTTTGCAATCTAGGACTTGGATTGACATTAAAAGCATCAAAATTTGATATGAGATCCCATACTTCAGTTTGGTAACCCTTTAAGTGTGGTGATAGACAGTGAATTGTGTTTCAAACTTATCTAACAATTATCTCATAATCACCAAATACTTTTAAATTTTTAACTTTAAGCTCAATGGCCTTTTTCAAGCTCTGTACTAGAGCTTCATATTCAGTTGTGTTATTCATGCATTCAAACTCTAGTCGAAAAGAGAGAAAATGTTTGTTCTTATCTGATTCAATCAGGACACACCCTGCTCCTGGTCCCTCTTGAGTTTTGTAACCATCAAAATACAACAACCAAAATATATCTTCTAAACCTACAGGACAAGTATTACTTTATAAGTTGGAAATTAAATTAACTGTATTACAATCAATATTATCAATTTGTGAAAAGTGAAGGAGTTCGGACTATTTGTCTAACTCACTACTGGATTCTTTCACTTGATAAATTCCAGGTTCACCTCTATAAAATAGTTACCCAAGACTAGATATGAGAAATTAATAGTTTTATTTTTTACTTACAATCATGTCACATTGTGTTTCATGTGTGGTTCCCTCATAATCTTGATCTGATTCTGACTGTTCTTATAGGAAAACCACAAGTGTGACCAATCAGTTGCAAAGTATCCATTAAGTTTCGTAGACCAGTCCCTGCTCAAGATCAAACCATATGCCTCTGGTATATCTACCACGATGATTTCTATAAACTGGCAGACCCTTTCATCTACAGATAACCAGATCATCACATTCTTCATCTCTCCTACTACCTTGACTATTGATTTGTCCAAATAAATGATCTTATATGAAGAGGGTGTAGGTTGACCATTTATCTTCCTACAAACTAAAAGAGGCATGACATTAGAGGAAGCTCTAGAATCTACCAAGCAATTATGCACATTATGGTTTAAAATATCAAAAGATAAGAAAAATGGTAAAGTTTGAGATTTGGACTTCCCTCCAATGCTAGCTTCATTGATTTCTTTATTTGAGTGGATGCCATCCTGGGATCTACTAGGTTGTTGATCAAAAACTTCCAGGAGCTTCTTTATTTGTTGAGGTAAGTTGCACATTTAAAATAAAGAAATATTTGCTTTTTTTTTTCTTGATGTGTTCTATTATGTCATATCCCATATCACATTCAGTTGGACCCTTCTTATTGTTTTCTGCTTGATTTTCCACAACATTCACAGGCTTACTTACATTTATAACTTTATATTTTGTGATGGCCACATAAGACTTAGGTGTTGTTTGGGTATTATTTATAATCTTCTTCATATTTTCTTGTATCTTCCTAATCTTAGGCAGTAATAGGCTTTCATCCATTATTATGCCTTTGCTTTTGGTTGTGACATAAACTGCTGAAAGTTGAATCTCCTCAGTAGATTCTTCTTCATCCAATCCCAGTGTGGGTGCACAGTCCCATAAGACCATAGTGGTTTCATGTGCCCCTTCTAGTTTATTTTCTTTTTCTTCTTTCTCTTCAGGATCTGTTATCGGAGCATCTAATATCCGATTCATGACTAGAGTCATTGAATTAATCCACTAAGGAAAACTCTTCTCAGAATGAGGTTCTTGATGAAAAGTGTAGAAATGATCCATTCCCACTTCATTAAAATTTAAAATAAAGGAAGGATATACTGGTGGTTGAGATGATCCACTTTCTTCTTTTCTCTTGAAGTAAGGTTTGAACTGTTTCTTGGATGCACTAGCTTCTTTATCTTTCCCTAGGTCTACAATCTTATTGGATAAATTATGTACCATCTTAACTACATTTTCCAATTCGGTTGAATGTTCTTCCTTAGGTTTTGTTAATAACAAATGTTTTTTTACCACTAAAAGTATTTATTTTTGGTTCCACATAATGTTTGTTTATGCTTTTGAGTTCAGCTTCTACTTTATTTTATTCCTCATAAGTTTTAGCCAAAGAAGGATTTACTGACCTCTTAATAAACATTGTTATGCTGGGACTAAGTGCCGATGTGTAGTATTCCATTAAAATCTCCTTAGCAAGTTTTATTGTAGCACTGAAATTATTCAAATGGGCAGCAAACCTTTGATTAAAATCTTGCACTTTTTCTTTCTTTTCCATTCCCAAGGATAATAGTTCTTTCATGAGAGTGGCTATGGTTCGTTGACTACCAAAATTATTATTAAACACCCTCTCAAAGGTATCCCAATTGGTTATCTAATTTGCTTGAAACACAAAATACCAAGCAAAGGCATTAGCTTCAAAAGTATGTGGAAACAGTCTGCATACCACATCTTCATGTTCAACAGCTAAAAGTTGCAAAGAAAAATAGAAACTTTGCAGGTGATCATCAACCGAAATACCTCTTCCAGGATCAAATATAGGTAACAAATTTTCAACATTGTAAGGCAAAACATGTAATAGAGAAACCAATTTTAGTGGTGTCCTGGCTCTCTAGGCTGGTTATGGATTAGGATTCATAGGTTGATTAGCATTTGGGGGCACATTTCCATCTATGATTCTGCAAGGAGTATGTGGTGGAGATTGGACTAGTGATTGTATTGGAGACTAGAAAACTATGGAATCTTGTCCCAACTGATCATGAGGTCAAACAATCTCTTGTAAGGATAAATTTACTAACTCTTCTAAATTTCCTACCAAGATTGAGTCTTCAGTGTAAGTAGGTACTCTTTCGGTAGCCTGCCTTCTTGGTAACTCTGGGATTGCTTTCAACCCTCCAAGATTCTTCACATGAGACCTTGTATGTCTCCTCAAATGGTTAACTACTTCAAAAGGGACTGGGTAGAGGTGTTCTTCCCCCTCTACTTCATATTTTACTCTTTCTTCAAAAAAAAAACCTTCAGGAAATTTAGTTTTAGAGATGTCGCCAATGGAATAGTTTCTAGTAAATAGATTTCCTCTACCATCCATGCACTGACGACCCTCCTTCTAGTGCAAAAACTATTGATGCCTGGAAAATCCCAGGTACCGACAGTAGGGATTCTCCCCAATAATCGTTCCCAATTAGATTGTTTACTATTGAAAATGGGGAATCAGTCTGGTTAGAGGCTCGATTACTATTGGATTAAAAGAACGTTTTAAACCTATTTATCAGTTGCATCCCAACCCACCGTTTATGTAATTTTATATTTTAATATGAAATGAAAATGCCTATACTAAATTCAAGTGATCGGGGAGAAAAATAAAAAATGTGTCATGCGTAGGTTCTTACCTCACATATTATCCCTTTTTCTCCTCGATCACTTTGAAGCAAATCTACCAGGTCTTATCTATTCTAATCTAATTTAATATAATGTATTTATCCCCAAGGAGCAGAGTTAATATTAAGTTGAGTAATGTACTGTAATGTTGTTCATTAAATCCTATAGGTATCTGATTGAATTCAAAATAAACAATTACAACAAAAGAAAAAATGAACAAAAATAGATCTGTTAGGTGAAAACATCCATTACTCATTCCATGCACAAGATTCATAACAGGAAATACAATCATTCATAAACACAGAAATAATTCAGTGGGTTTACAATGATCTCACAGATTGTACAACATGGTAAAACAAAAATAATTCATCATTTAGCGATCCACACAAACCTTTCAGAAACTAATACAGTGCTTCCTCCAGCAAAAACTTGGTTCTCTTTATTTATAAAAGATGTAGTTCTCATACAAATAGCTTCAGCATATTTGTTCTAGAAAAAGTCCCCTATTCTACTATTTGACCCCCTACTTATACATTTACAAGTGACTTTTGAGTTACCCCAGCCTTTTAGGCTTCCTTGACTCTTTGATTACAAAATTTTGTCCTCCAGTGACTTGCACTAGGAAGAAAAAAAATGATCATCTACAAAAAATTCGAGATGCACATAAGACAAACTTAGGAGGGCCCAACTGTCCCTCCAATGAAATCCTTCCATGCAGCAGCCTCTACAGCAATGGTATTGAAGTCCATAGGTTCTAACAATATGATTGTTACTTCATGGTGGACAACTACAAATTTATCTTTGTTGCTCTGCAGGGAATTACTTTGAGCTAATATTCAAGCAAGCAATTATTGACTACATCATATGAAACCAAACTCTTTATTTCTTTCTATGTAATGGATTTAACCTGTTGTATCTTAAGTTCATCTTCCTGCAAACTATCCTGTAGGTATTTCAAGTGTTCCTCATGCTTAAGAAACTCTTGTATTCTTTTTTTCGTAGAGGGTTGGAATCTATTGTGTGTTGTGAGCACCCTCTTATAAAAATCCACACATTTATCCAATGTTTTTTCGACATCAGAAGTTAATCTTGCAGCAGCCTTGCTGCTGAAATCCATAAGTTCAAACTCGATCTTTAGGTTCTCAGAAGTCTTATGTGGTAGATGCATCAACCATGCTACATTAGTTTCTATCCAGATCAGTTTCCCTTGAATAATTTGTGCAATCTCCAATGTTCTCGTCCTGAAATCGGTTGATATCACTGACATCTCTTGTAGTCTAGTTTCTACCTGTTTAATTCTGTGAACCTAATTTGCAAGCTTTAATTGTACCTGAGAGATTTTTCTTCTGATTAGGAGAGCGTGCTCTCGGATAGGAGTGATATCAATTTTCTGCTCATTTTCTTTCTTAAGTTGAACCTACAAAGAACTATTTTGTGCCTCCAGTTCTACAAATCGGGCCTTTAACTCCTCTGCTTGTTTATCAGTTGCATCCCTTTGTGCCTCTAGCCCTAAAATATTACCCTCTAGGTCTTTCTTTTCTCCATCAATTATGGTGTTTGATAGTATCAAAGCCTCCTTTTCCAATTCTAAGACCTGGTAAGCCTCTTGACACCTCTCGAACAATTGAAGGGTAGACTCATGTTTTCTATTCATTTCTTGGATTTCACCCCTTTCTTTCATCAAAGTGTCCTTGACTCTCACCATATTCTCCTTATACTGATCTATATTTTCTTTAAATTTATCCACATTATAAGTATTTTCTTGAGCAACTGCTGCATCAATTGAGGCAATCAGTTGTGGATCTTCATCAGTACCTTTCATGACTGGTCTTTCTATAACTGTAGTCACCTCAGGTTGGGTGCCTACCTTTAACTTCTCTTCGACCCTTCAAATAATGGACTTCCTTTTAGGGTAAAAAAAACCTTATCTAGGGATGCAACCACATTTTGCTTAGATGGGGTGAAAGGTACTAGCCCTAAATATGCAAAAGGTAGCCAACCTCATGTTATTATGTTTCCTGAGGTAGAAGGAGGATCTTCAGGATTGTCATGGGAAGCATCCCTTTCCTGATTATATCTATCTTTATCTTTTTGTTCTTTTCTCCTCAGTTCTTCTGCTGCATTCTCTGCCTCTCTCTCTTTGTTAGATGATTATTTTCTAATCCTCTCCTCTGCTTCACTTTTCCTTTGTTCTTCTTCTCTTTTACTCTGTTCTTCCCCTTTTCTCAATTATTCTTCTTTTTTCCTTTGTTCTGCTTCCATTTTTCTTTGGGTTTCTTCTTATTTTTCTATCTGGTCCTCTTCTACTAATAATTTATTTTCTCCTTCAACTAACCTTTTGGTTTCTTCTTCCTTCTTTTGTACAACTTCTTCTTCTTGCTTGTTTTGTTCTGTACTGCTACTGCTACTTCCTTTTCCACCTACTATGGTGATTTTTTGTCTGAAATGCTTGTTAAGAGAATTCATATTGCATCCATTCTTGAAAATCTCCTCATATTTATAACAGTAGTCAGAGTATTCAAAAATCACTTTCACAAGCGCATAATGAGCAACAACCTTTCCTTGAGAATCATTTCTATGAAAACTTTTCTCACTAAAGTGAAAGCCTTATAGTTCCTTCACAAATTTTGGTGCGCTATTGAATTTTGAAAACTTGTAGCATCTGACATATAAAAGCATGGGTGGATGGACTTCCTTCTTGATGTCAAAGAGAAAATTACCAAATCCATCCTAGAAAAATTATCTCACCACCTCCTTGTGGACAACGTAGACTGTGGCATACTTTAGAAGCACTGACGAAGCTCTAGTCCCTCTATACATCCTCAGATATTTACCTTCTTTGAAGAAAAAATAATCCATGTATTACTTTATTACTTATAGTGCACCGTCACACATAAATTTGCACTCCACGAGGAATATCAACTGGTAAAATAGCATAAGAATTTCTTCACAAATAATCTTATAGAAGCTATGATACTTGTGGGCCCATAAAATCTAGTATGCAATGTAAATGGTGCTTATCCCTCCTTCCAGCTACAGTTCAGCTTCTCAAATGGGTACAGGAAAAGTATACAGTTGATTAAAAATGACCCCATGTAGAACTCAGACTTTCGTTGAAGAATCCTCCAAGCGCAACAGATATGCAGGAAGACAATATATTAGCTACAATTTTTTCCCTGTTGAAAATAATGCCTTCCATTGTCACATGATACATTAGTGGGATCCAACCTATCTTATAAAATTTCCCATTGTCCCTGCCAAAAATATTTTTAAGCATCAGAGCTACAAGTTTGTATGGACTGTGTAGGAAGGCAGTTTCATATTCACTAGATTCATTCTACCTTAATGACATTCCTGTTATCATCATCCTCTTCGCACATCCGATATAATCTTTTCTCAAACCATTTATCCAGTCATCCATCATGCTGACTTATGGGGTTGGCATATTGTAGGCTTTGGATATGTATGCAGGGGTAAATAAGGAAAATCCTTTTCCTTCTACATTATACATGATCATATCGCTCGTGTCTACCTTAGGTAAAATCCAACCGATTACCTTGGCGCAAGGAAAAATATTGATTTGCGTGGATACTTTCGTGATTCCCGATCTCAATATGTTTTCATATAGGGGAATATGTTCCAAACCTACATTTGGCATCGATTTAGTATCCTCATAAATTACCTCTACCTTTGGCATGACTAGTCTAAATCCTCTTTAGTAACTTGAGCTTTCTTCTTTCCCTTATTGGGTATGGTGTTGTGTGAAGAATGAGACTGTAATAAAATAACAACAAAATATGTCTTAGAATCTCTATGATCGGGAACCACATGCATATAAACATGAAAATAAGAAACTACTATAAATTTCAAGATGCACAAGAAAGCTTAGCTAACAAACGTTTTACTTTCAAAATAAAATCGCACTTATGGAGGATATGAAATATACATTATCGAGTCATCTTAAGCCATTCTTAAAATTATATGCAAAGTCAATCCAAAAAGAAACTATCATCTCACAGTATGGGACCTAACTTCAGCTCTGAGAGTTCAAAACTATGAAACATCCGATGCTCTATAACACGGTATAGGGGAAAAGCCAAAGATCAAGTTTGAAAAACCTAGGAAAACACCTCCCCACGTGAAAAGGGTCTAGAGAAAAATTAGGTCAACCCTGAAACCTTTTAAAAACTTATCAACGACCACAAAGGGAAAAATACTTATGGACGGAAAAAACCTAGGTTGGAACTCAAAGGAAAACGAATTCATTCTAAGCTTGGGACTTCTATAACCCTTATCGCCACAAATGAAAATGAACCAGGTGGGGAAGGTCTAGTGAAAAGCTCAACTCATCTTAATCATAGTATTACAAAACCATAGCTTTAAGCTTCCCATGTACGAGGTCTGAAAGGTATGGACAAGAAAATGGTTGGGAGCGGGTAAAATAAACGTGGATGGTTGCAAAGTAAGGTCTGAAAAATAAGGAGGTTGGGATAGATTAACCCAACCAAGTATTATGAGGATGAGGGATAGACTTAAACCACGATAAAAAAATAAAAGAAAAACCCCAGTCTTGAAGAAAGGAAACCAACAAACTATTTCCCCAAACTCGTAAAAGGCCAATATTCAAACACCGTTTACCAATCAAAAGAATCACGACAAGGACTAGAGCCTACCTAGAACGGGGTGGCTCAAAGTTTGCTTAAAATCAGTTCAAATATTGCATAAGCTCCAAATGGAAGATTTCCATAGGGCACACTTATCAATAAACTGTAACACACTGCAATAAACCGTAACAAAACCCCCAATGCTATATATAGAAAAAAAAAAGGGCAAGCATTAAATGTGATTGTTGGAGCATTTAAATCACATAGGAGAAACGTCATTGGTGCCCCAAAATAACCTTACCAAAAAAAATTTCGCCTGGGAATCAGCTGGAAACAAAAATAAAACGCGATAGTATCAGCTATGAAATATGAATTCCGTTGCGTCTACCAGCTTGCTTCATCAAAGGAAAACTGCAAGAATGGCATTGGTTGTGTTGATATGAAGGGTTCAACAATGAAGAATTGGCTTCGAGTCACAAACTTTGCCGCTCTATTCGGGAAGGAAAACAAACCTTTTCCAACATTTTAGGAAAACTCTATGGAAAACATCCATCACAAAGGTCATCATAATACTTATGAAGAACCCCCCGATTGGTAGTGAACACTTAAATGATTCGACTACGTCGGCACCAAACGTAAAAGATAATCGTTGTTATCTACTGGGATAACTTAAATGGTCTGATAGAAAACCGTCGGCTTAAATAACGAAAACCAACCGAATGCATCAGATTCTATGTATGAAAACATCTACAACTGCCAGGTGCAAACTCAAAACAAAATCCAGCCAAGCCTAAACCTGCAAGCAAAAGTCATAAAATCAATGGGGCAAAGAATCAGATGAAAGTCCGTGTAGGAAAAAGTTCCAAAATCTTTCCAACACATCGCAAAAAAGGTTTGGAATAAATCGAATGGAAAGTCCAGATTTCCTCTGTTGTGTCGACATAAAATCAATAATTCTTCCGATACGTCGGGATAGAAATAAGTTTTATGTTGGTGAAAAACTAAAACTTTTAGACCTGTTTTAAAATAAAAAGTTAAGTCATGGAAAGAAAAATTCTGAGGAGCAAAGAAAACCAGGCAAGATAAAAATTTAAAATTAAAGGGGGGGGCGTAAAATCATAAAAAATTTGGGGTGGTGGTTGCAGCTGCAACAGATCTACAACAGGTATATCAACTAGATGTCAAAAGATCGGAAGAAAATTTGAAAAACACATGCATTTGTTTCTCCCTGAAGGGGGCTCGTATTCTTATGATGATGAGACCATATGTGACATCGAGGTTCCCTTAAGGTACAAACATAAAGTTAAACAATGGGTACCCAAGGATCTTCCTCAACTAAATACATTTTTTTTTTAATGAGAGGATATATCGAATTGCACAATCGTCATTACATGGCTTGGGGCTATTTTGCATGGATGGCATAATGGTCGATTATGACCAATGTACAAAATTGATGGATTATGTTGGACCTTGTTACAACTATAGATATTGGATGCAAATGGAACAATATAAAAGAAATGTGTGGAGATATATATTTTACACAAATTATTTATAGCTAAAAGATAGGAATCAAAATAAAGGAGCGACGTTGTACATTGACAGAAGGCCAAAAGCTACAGGGAATATTGCGGGGTTTATAAATAATACAAAAACATGGTATACACTTAAGAAATCCAATTTCATATTTTAGGGGTGTGAAGGAAACCACGTTTTTGTGTGTTCCATTATATCAATAGCTGCAGGGGAAGAATTTATTATTAACTACACTTTTATTTAAATAGATACAAATGCAGTCACTATGGAAGTGGTATATATTGTAACAATTTACAAAACTTTTAATTACGGAATATAATATATTATGTATTTTTTGGTAGTCTATTATTCTAATTTTGTTAAAATTCTCTATATTTAATACACAGGGTAGAGATCAAGGCATCTCCCTAGTAGCTGATCAGAGGAGTAGTACCCCATCCTCAAGGAAACTATACATCATTGTAATTGTACCAATATAATATGAACAAAATATGTATTTGTTATTTTTTTTCATGATTATAATCATTCCATTTATATAATTGTATCTATGTTTTTTTTGCAGGGTGTTGACCAGGGTAGCTCCCTATCACTAGTAGATTAGATAGTACCTTCCTTGAGGTAGTAGGTACACCTCATTGTTATTTTACTACTATAATATGCATAATAGTTTTTTATTATTTCTTTTCATCATTATATTGGTTTCTTTTATATAATGAATTATGTATTTTTCATCACCGATAAGTGATTGGGGCATATTCCCGACAGTTCATCAGAGGAATAAAACATCCTCGAGGAAGAAAGTAATCCTCATTGTAATTTTACTACTATAATATGTGAAATATGTCTTATTATTATTTGTTGTTCGTGAGTATATTGGGTTCACTTCGATATTGAATTATTTATTTTTCATCATAGGAAAGTGATCAGGTTTTTCATGAGTACATTAGTTTATTTTCGATAATGTTTATACAATTAATTGTTGCAGAGAAATGATCAAGGAAAGTCCCCAATTGTTTATTAGATATATACATGCTCCTTGATTCAACAGGTATACATATTTATAATTGCACAAATATAATATGACCAATATGTTTTTTTATGTTAGGTATTTTTCTTGTGTATATTACTTTCATTATGATAATTTTTTCTACATTTCTGTTGCAGGGTGGTGATCAAGGCAAGGCCCTAGTTGTGGATCATACGACGCCATCCTGTAAGAACAAGGTATACATAAGTGTAATTTTTGAAATCAAACATGAGCAATATGTTATTTCATTATGTTGTTTTCCTCAGTATATTGCTTCCATTTTAGTAATGTTTTATAATATTTTGTTGCAGGCTACTGATTTAGCATTAGATAAATCAATTGATATTTATGTGGATGAGATCATGTGTGATTCTAAAATTAGATCTTCTCTAGACCCATTTAAAATGATAGAGAAGACCTTAAAAAAACTAATGAGGATATCCTTCGTCTGTTATTCATTTAACCGGAAACAAATGAGATTAAAGCAAAGGTTGATGTTTTGGTGAAGATAAATTCATTTATGATTTTATAATTTGTACTTGTATATGATCATGAACTAACAATTTGTTTGAATATACCAGATTTATTGTGCCCACACATTGGCGATGAGGGAAGTGTTGGTATTAGTGATGCTCATGGAGAGTCATTGCACGAGAATATGACCCCACCTACATCTTATCTGCCATTGTTGTCGATTGAACAGTTGGAGATACACTCTGTGACACCCTTGATTCCATATGTGAGTGCACCCGCTAGTGGTCAGCGCATGCCAGATGGTACAGAAAAAGGGGTCGATGCATATATTAACAATGATAATGCTCAAGCAACATTTTCTGGATCTTCCCATGTCACTAGCATGAGTATTCTAGAGACACAAGTTTTGGTGGATGAAAATCTTGTTCCCATAAATATAGAGAATATCCCAGGTATTTATACATTGTGTAACTTATTGTTTATAATTTGATTGTAATATTATAAAAAAACATTGTTTTACACCTAATGATGACATGATCGTCTTGCAGGAAATGATGATTTTTATAAACATCTAATTGATCTCTCATTGGAGATATTTGGGCCCACCATCTGTACAAGGTGGGAAAACAAACAAAAAATTAAAAGATGAGCTCACTAATCGCTTGGTTGGCATGTTCGGTAGAGAGACCTTCAATAGAGCGGAGGTCATAAAGAAGGCTAGCCAACATATGAATATTTTGATGGAACAATTTAGGTTTCATCTAGAAAGGAACCCTAAGTATGAGCGCCTTCCAATGATTCCAGCAAGACAGTGGAAAGCCATAGTAGAAGATGGAAAGTAGAGGGATTTGAGAAAAGAAGGAAAGTTATCGCCAGGAATAGGAAGGTATGCAATAATTTCAACAATGCAATTATAAACCTTATTATTATTAATTTTTAAATCAAATTTGAAACATCTAATGTAATTCAACCTTTTCATAGGTTGTGAGACACGTCAAAGGCCATAAATACCAGACAAGAAAAAAATAGACACTGTAAGCTTGGTCCTTGTGGTTATTCCAATTTGGTGGCACAAATTGTAAGTATCAAAAAACCAATATTACATCGAAAAAATAAATTGCAACTTATTTATCATTTTAATGAATTTTAAAAGGTAATTTCATGGAATTTATGCAAATATGCAGGATGGTCAATTCAATGAAGTTTCCACAGAGGAAGAATTGAATCTTGGCTTCTAGCATGGCTTTGGAGTTGCTGTTGAACACTGAAAAATATTGTCTAGGTAAACATAGTCTTCCGGTGATCCATCTTGTGCGCAGGTATATAAAATCAATGAAGCTTATTTAAGAATGATTACGTGTGTAGTCTATTCATTATAATTATTTGCAATAACATATTGACTCAATTTTGAGTAGGAAACCAATGATCCACCTAATGCCAAGGATGGAGAACAACCTATTGAAGGTCATGCTTCGAATCCCAGTAATGAATGAATTCATATGCTACAAATTAATTTTTTTCATTGTAAATGGTGAATATTTATTTTACTTTTTATTTTTTCAATGATAGAGAATGTAGAGGATCATACTATACAAGAATATCCTATACAAGGACACAAAGTACATGATGTGGCCATATTAGGTAAAAAACACCTCTGTAAATTTATTTTTTTTATGAAAAACTTATCATTATAATATCATAAGATATCAATTTAATATTTTTACATTATTGCAGAAAATCCTTACCTCTTTCTGCAGCATCCACATCGCGAGTACTCTACTAGGAAGACAGTATGACAAGTTGCAGGTGCGACGAGAATTGAACGACAAGTTGTAGAAGATGAGTTGCTTGTTGATTTTATAAAAATAAAGAAACCTAGAAATTGAGAGTGATGTGAGGGGACATAAGGTATTTTATCTTCATGTGGTTGGCCCTATTTAATAGAGAATATTAATTTATTCTCGAAACAAGGAGGAGATCAATGAGGTATTTAAAACTTCCATCAATGATTTTATGTTTCTAACATTGATGGTTATTTTAAATATTTTATGTTTCTATCAATGATTTTGTGTTTCTATCATGGATGGTTGTTTTAAATATGCTCATCTTGTTGGTGATGAATTACAATATCTATTCATGGCTACAATCCCTACAAATAAGGCTAAGATGCACAACCGTGAGGATTATGAGAAGGTTGTGGCTGATTATTTTGATGGTTAGGTAAAGACATCCACATATGCTATAGCTTATGAAGGATTGGGTGACCTTAACCTAAAAGAAATACTTCATTATCTTGATGCCAATTCTATGGAAGTGTGAGTCATACTGCTATGAATTTTTTTGTTTCCTACTAGTCATTTTTATTTAGACTTCTTGATTATTACTAACCTTGGGAGTTGTGAGCCATATATATAAATTCTAATTTTAATGTAAGAGTTGCAATATATTTACCATTTGATAGGTTACCATTCCTTTGGAATTGTAAATCACTATAGTGTTGTTTGTATGTGCTCACAAATTGTTATATATGTCTACTGTTAAAGTTGTTTGGTGTTGCATTCAAGGTTCCAACTGTTGCAGATTCATATGAATAAGTTTTTCTCTCATCACCTACTTTTTTACAGATTGCTTGCTTCATATTTTTCTCCAAGGTATTGTTACTCGATATTATGTAAGTGGTATTTTTTGTATGCATAATTTTCATTTTCATTTTTGTGAATTGTCTATAGTATAATTTTCTACTGTGAACCATCATACAAAACACTGCCTAGTTTGGTACTATAATGGGTCATTTCTGGCTACATTTTGTCATATTTAAGATGAAGTAAAATTTCAATCTCTCCTTTCCCTTGACTCTTTGTTCCTGGATAAATACCACTATGCAATTAATTCTATAAGACCCTTGTTTTTGGGAATGAAATGTCTACTTCACAGGGATCCAATTTTTTAGCTAAGGAATATACCTTCTTGTAAGTTGATCCTATGATTGACAAATAATTCTATAGGTGACCAAGAATAAATATAGAACCCACAAAATTGCCTCATTTATTCTGAGATTCACTCAATATGAATAACATTAAAAAATGTCAAAACAAGAAGCTCTTACTGTTGTAGGAATGTTGGAATAGACCCCAAACCATTGCTTGATCAACACAATTGACTAAGGCTTCTTTTCAAACACCATAATTAATACAATCTATCCCCTTGAAGGGTGTAAGTTAGAATCGCATGTGTACACCCACACAAAATGGGGGTTAGTAGGGGTTCCATGCAAATCCTTCCAAGGAAGAGTCACCCTAGAAGAACATGACTTTAATTAATATACCCTGGCATATACCATAGTCTTAAAATTTCAAACCTCTGATGGACTATAACCAGAAATTTAACAATGAGAGAACATACATGCGATCTCAAGAATAACTTTACCCATATATGTTAAGTTTTATATTCAAATAGAACAAAGGATCACTAAAAGAATAACAAGAACAATAGAACAAAAGAGAACAAAAATATTTATCTTGGGAAACCCTCATGGGGAAGAAAACTCAACAAAAATTCCTCTATATAGACTTCACCCAAGTACAGTGTAAGATCCAAAGAACAAGACTAGACTACTTCCTCTCCTCTAGATGGACTTTTATTTTCTCTCTAGCATGACTTCTTGAGTTCTGTGTGTGGCCAAATGAGTGAGTCACCTCCCATATTTATACTGATCATTGGAGAATCCTAATATCCCAGCAGGTTTTACTTCTCCTCCCAATCAAGGCCAACTTTCCTTGGGAGACTCAAAAATACATTTTAATAATACATTTTTGGGTACTACTGACCCAAATTACAACAAATGTTTTACCTCAAGACTTTACATGACCAATTACATCAATGGCATCCCTAATCGTAGGAACAACATCTCCAAAAGAGGTAAGAACAATAATAATACAAAATAGAATATCTTCCACAGTTACATTTCTTTAACACTCCCTCTTAACAAGGAAGGTATTCTATAACACAACAATACATCCATACAACTGATTTCTAGGTCTACAAGTAATAGGAATTTTTCACAACTATATCAAAATTATCATTATCCATGGAATATTGCTATCACATAGCACACATCACGATCATCACGTCATGAACAAATTCGTACTAGCATCTTATCTCAACACATCATAACATGCATCGCATCTCTTCGTATCATCATAAGAATCTCATCACATCTCTTCACTTTGTCATGAACATCACATCTCATCACATCATCACGATCAACACATATCATCATGTAATCATGAGAATCACATCTCGTCGCATCATAATGAGCATCACATATTGTCGCATCATCATGAGCATCACACCTCGTCACATAATTATGAGCATCACATCTCGTCGCATGATCACGAGCATCACATCTTATCACATCACATCACATCACCTACAATAAACACAACATTGCAACTTAATGTGAAATCACCCATAACATAAAAAGATGTTAGATCATCCACAAATGAATGCAATACCACAACTTCAGCAAGTGAATGTCATACCACAATGTCTGCAAATGATTGCTAGACCACAACATCTGCAAATGTATACTAGAACACAATGTCCGCAAATGTCAGACCACAACCTCTGCAAATGAATGCTAGACCAAAACATATGCAAATTAATGCTAGACCACAATGTCCTCAAATGAATGTCAAAACACAATGTCTACAAATGAATTCTAGACTAGAATGTCTACAAATGAATTTTAGACCACAACATACGCAAATTAATGCAAGACCACAACGTCTGCAAATGAATTCCACACCACAACATCTACAAATGAATTCCACACCACAACGTCTACAAATCAATGTCATACCACAATGTATGAAAATGAATTTCAGACCAAAACATATGCAAATGAATGCCAAACAACAACGTATTCAAATGAATGTCAGACCATAACATCTACAAATGAATTCCAGAACACAACTTTCAAAAATGAATGTTAGACCACATCTCGTTGGGATATTCCTATTTGAAGACAAGACCAACCTTCCTAGGATATTTCTTATGAGGATGCCACCAACCATGTTGGGATATACCCTTAGTGATTCAACTAATCATACTTGGATTCACCCTCAGTGATGTCACCAACCATATTGGGATCTACCCATGAATATACAACCAGGCTCTCTATACATTGATCATATCACTAGGGATCTTCATTCTCTTATTTTACATCAAGGAAAACTCTATGCTAACATACCATTACCATATCATCTCTTATCATAAATCCCTCTTACCAATTTTTCCCTTTCCTACTACACTAATCTTGTCTCTAAAATATGCAAACTTCACACGAAACAGAGGCTTAGTTAAAAAATATGCAACTTGTTCCTATGTAGGAACATACTGGAGATTTATGTCTCTTCTATGCACCATATCCTGAATGTAATAATACTTTATCTCTATGTTCTTTGACTTATCATGAATTACCAGGTTATCTGTTAACTTGATACAACTCTAGTTGACACAATAAATATCAGTTGCATCCATTTCGGTATCAAATAATACTGCCAATAATTTGTGAAGCCATACTGCTTCACTATAGGATGAATATGTTGCAATGTATTCAGCCTTTGCTATACTGAGAACAACACTGGTCTACTTTCATTAAGCCATGAGATCACACCTGATCCCAAATTGAAACAACATCCTGAAGTGCTCATCATGTCTTCAACACTTCTTGCTCAATCTGAATCAGTGTAGCCACATAATATAAAATCACTATCAGCTACATATGTGAGGACACAATCCAATGTACCCTTTAGGTACTTCATCACATGTTTTTTTACAACTAGGTGAACATGCCTGGATTCTACCATATACTGTCTTAATTATTTTAGGGAAAAACATATATCTGGTCTTGTTTTTTTCAAATATATTAGTGAGTTGATAATTGGTCTATATAGTGTGACATCTATTCTTTCTGAATATTCATCATTTAGGATATTTAAGTTTGTGACCATTGAAGTGTTCATTTCCTTACAATCCAACATCCCAAATCTCTTTAGTATTTCAACTGCATATTTTCCTTGGTTTAGAGATATTTCATCTGGGAACTGCCATACTTCAAGACCTAGGAAGTAATGCATCATGCCAAGATCTTTCATTTCAAATTCTGTCACAAGATTCGGCTTACATTTACTTATGATCTTCTTCTTTCCTGTCAAATAGATCATCTACAAATAATAGTAATATCATGATCCCTTCATCTTCAACCTTATAGTAAAGGTTGGAATCTGATTTACTTTTGGTAAATCCTAGGCTCATCAAGAAGTCATCAATTCTTTTGTACCATGCTTTGGGTGTCTTCTTTAATCCATATAATGCTCTCTTTATTTGACACACATGTGTTTTCTTGTCACCCATCTGAAAACTTGGACGTTGTTCAATATGCACTTCCTCTTCTATGACACCTTTTAGAAAGGTTTTCTTTGCATCCATTTAATGTAATTTCCACCTCATCTAAGAAACCAAAGCAAGAATGGTTCTGATTGATGTATATATAGCTATCGGTGCAAACTTTTCTTCATAATCAATCCCTTCTTTCTAAGAGAATCCTCGTGCGACAAATATTTCTTTGAAATTTTCAATACTACCATCAACTGAGTGTTTTGTCTTAAAAATCCATTTGGCAGATACCAATGATTTATACTTTGGTCTTTTCACGACTTCCCAAACATCATTCTTTAAGATAGATAGATATTCTTGAATCATGTCATCCATCAATTCCTTCTTCTTTGAGGCTTCTTTACAACATGTAGGTTCTTCGTCAACAAGGTTAGACATTAATGCTACGTAGTTGGAGTGGAGTCTTAGTCTCTTGCTTCCTTCTAGTGCACCATATATGTATGCTTCTTGAATTATATCATGATCCTGAACTGGTATTTTCCTTGTTGAGATTGTTTCATGAGGTGTATCTATAGGTTCTTGTGGTTCTACCATGTCTTGAATTTCTGGTATAGGATCTTCTTCATATCTAACTGGTGTTTTACTGATCTCTACTACTCTGGGAGTTTATTGTTCTCCTTCATCCACATGGCTCTTTCTGGATCTGTTGAAGGATGCATATTCATCAAATGTGACATCTCTACTGACTTCAATTTTTCAGAAACTTGACATATAGATTTTGTATGCTTTTGACTGATCACTATATCCAACAAATATTCCCTTATTTCCTGAGCGATCCAACTTTGATATTTTGTCTTTGGGAACATGTAGGTAAACATGACAACCAAATATCTTCAAGTGATTGACTTCAAACTTCTCACCAGTAAACATTTCTTCTAGATTTGTGTGTCCAAGTGCACCCTAGGATAATTTGTCCTAAACATAGACTGCGCTCTTTGATGCTTTATCCCATAAATACATGGGTAGATCTTGATAATGAATCATGCTTTGACTTCTTCCATGATAGATCTATTCTTCTTTTCTGCTACTCCATTTTGTTGAGTATTATAGGGTGCATTAAGCTCCATCTTAATCCCAGATTCTTTGCAGAAGTCCTTGAATTCATTTGAAGTGAATTATCCTTCGTTATTAATATATTAATATCTTAATATTCCTTTCAGAGATATTCTCCACAATATATTTGAACTCTTTGAACTTTTTAAATACTTCATCTTTCTTTTTTAATAAGTATAACCAATTATTACGTGAGTAGTCATCAATAAAAGAAACCTAATAGACATACCCACTTAAGGATGTAGTTGACATTGGTCTGAACAGATCTGAGTGGACAATCTCTAGGATCCCTTTTTATTTACTATTACTACTTGGAAATGGATTCTTGGTGTTTTTCCCTTGAGCACATCCTTTGCATACCCCTTCATTATTGATCTGGATTTCCGGTAGAAATGTTACTACCTTGCTCACAATTGGTAATAGTTTGTATTTTACATGAGAAATCTGTTATTCCATAGTTCACATGGACTGATAGTGCAAGATGTGAAAGCTAAGTCTATGTTCCCTTTTAGTTTGTAGAGCCATCCTTCTTTAATACCTATTACAACTACATCATCTATAGTTTTTCCTTTAGGCCACATAAGAACTTCACCATCTACAAAGGAAACTTTGAAGCATTTCTTGTCTAGAAATGATATAGAAAGAAGATTATTCTTTAGATTTGGAACATATAAGAATTCGTTCATTTTCATGGACTTACCGAATTTCAGCTTGTAGGAAGCTTCTCCCATTCCTTTGATAGGATATTGATAGTCATCTCCAAGTTGTACTTTGTGTGGATAATATTTCTGAGTGAGGCATGAGAGAGAATATCTATGACCTCTAATATGTTTTGAAGAACCACTATATATGATCCAAGTATCACTTCCATGAGAGATTTATCCTGTTAGGGATGATATCAAGACATATTCTTCATTAGATTCTTCATTCTCTCTAATCCTCTCTTCATCTGATTCATTTTCTTTGGCTGCATGGCCATGGAACATTCCGTTCTTCTTTTTGAACTTTTTGTTAAGTAGACAATTCCTGGAGATATGTCTTAACTTATAACATGTATAACATTCAAAGCATGAGTAATCCTTATTAAAATTATTACCTTTCTTGAGTTCTAGTGATCCACTTGTTGGAGATCCTCGATCCTTCCTTTTATTTATTCCATTCTTTGTATGCATAGCTAGAGCTTGATCTTCATCCTTATTTAACTTCTCTTCTCTATTTACTAACCTTCCATATTCTTGTACACATTCCTCCCATAGCTTGCTAAATTTGGTTAGCTTTCTTCTAGTACATATTCCTATTATGAAGGAATCCCATTCTCTTAGAAGACCATTTAGAGTGGTCATCACAACTTCAACTTCTTCTACCATGTCACTAATGGCTTCTACTTGTTATTTTATTTGAGATAATCTGGAGAAGTATATATGCATAGTTTCTACCTTTGGCATCTTCACACGCTTGAGTTGGTTTCTCAAGGTCATTCTCTTGTTGATGTTTTTTCCTTCAAACATATTGGTTAGTGTATCCAACACTTAATTTGGAGTATTCTTTGAGGACACTTCAGAGATAAAGTGATCCTTAATATATTTAGATATTAGAATACAACGTAGATCCATGAGAGAGATGAGTAAACATGGCTACTAGAATACAACGTAGATCCATGTGAATAAGACTCAAACTTGGACATAGCTACCAGACATACAATGTAGATCTATGTCAAATGGATACAAATTTGAGCACAACCACAACCATAAAAATGTGGATACATGCTAGGGATTATACAAAATACTCCATCACAACCCGGGGAAAACAATGAGTGCTTAACAAATACCCAAGGTATTTTTCTTGTCTTCCATAAAGTACGATTATATCCATGTGATTACAATGTTTTGATGTCGAACATGGTAGAAACCACTTTATTACGAGTCAATGATGAGAACTGTTAACAAGTGCGAGGGAGATCACCATTGATGTCAATGATTCCCAAGGTACCCTAGTATATTCTCCTCAGTGTGAATAGATGATTTGATGTCGAACACTCAGTTGAATATTTCGATCAAAGTTCAATGATGTAAACCTATTTCAAGAGCAAGAGGATCTTTCATTGATGCATACAGATCTCGAGGTACTACTTTGTTTCTAAGACTAATTCTTGGATGATGAGCTGAAGTTGACAGGAATAGTCTCGTCAAAATAGGGCCATGATGATTCCCACATCAATGACACAAAACTTGTAACAAAGTGATGGAATTTTGAGTATGATGTAACCATAGGACTAACTCAAAAGGTACTGACACAAAGGTTGTTTTGACTATAGAGGTAAACTCTCAATTTGACTTCCCTTTGAACATTGGGTAGCACAATCGAAGACTTCAAAGAATTTACTATACTAGGTAGATACAAAGCCATAATGTGACAGTAAATGATGCATTCTTTAAAAGAATCAAAGGATTGAAATGACTCATGAAAATGGATCGACATGGAAGAAAGCTTAATACCCAATTGATTGAATGAAATGCAGACAAGTGCCATGTTCAAAGGTGACTACTAACTGCCATTTATTTTCAAAATGAAATAGTTCCCTTCCATTAATTTCCCCATCATGATTTATGAGTGCCTCTTTTCATTTTTATGAGTCCAAAGAGGGTAATAAACAATCGTTGTAGCTTATTCAGAGATAATTCCATTCTCATATATTTCATGAACCAGAGAAAGGAGGGGTTCGTTCCAAAAAGAGGGTCTCTCAGTGTTTAGTTTAACGAGTCCATTGAAAGTTAACTTGGAATCGTTCATGTTTAGAGATTCTGAACAAAAATAGAAGAAGACTCCAAAGGGTCCTTTTTCATACAATTTAGTCTCTAGGGTCTAAAAAAGTATAAAATTATACCTAAGAGAACTCTTCCAGTCATGAATGGTTGGAGTGCTCCTTTTTCGTAACTAGTCCATCTGAACCGAAAAAGGGGTAACTACCATCAGAAAGATGACTCTTCAAGTACTTTTATGAGTGTTAAGAAGACAAGTTCACTTAACAATCTTTTCACATTTAAGGAATCCGAAAAGATTTTAAAGAAGATTCCATTAGTTTTTCTTTTCACGATGAGTGGGTTTAACGAGCCTGAAAAGAAACAAAAATTACTTGAAACTTTGGTACTAGATTTAAAGAGCACGACCAAAATGTCGAAATTATCACTCGAGGAATTTTTCCATTTTATGGAAGTATGAAAAAGTAAAAAACAAAATCACCCATAGTCAATACTATTTTATTTTCATCCTTGCAAAAACCTTTTGAAAGACTATTAGCTTTCCAAAAATATTAAAATTGACTTTCCATGACTATAGAAAAGGGCATTTTTAATAAAATAATTAAAAATATTAAAATAATGCCATAAAACCCTAAAATATCTCATATAAAAGCCAAAGGAATAGTAAAAACATTTCATTTTACTATTTACCAGGTCCGGAGAGCTACTTGGAGCAATTGTGTGCATATTTCTAGTGAAGATTCTAGAGTTGTTACCCATCTAATTTTTGATCCGTCTGTTCCAGGTAAGAGCTACAACCATCCTCAACATTCTTATAGTCGAATTTTTTCTTTTCAATCATATTTTATGGAGTTTTGTGGTTTTTTACCCAAGGGTAAAAATTGCATCCCGAGTAATGCACTTTCCCTTTGTGGGAAAGGAGGTGCTTGTGGAAAACCGTGATTTTTATTCCTAAATAGGCGGTGGCACTATTTTGTCTCAAAGAGATAGAAGAGGTTCTACAAAGTGCGCCTAAGAGATGAACAATGAGGCCAAATTAGTGCTTTTGAAGTATTTTTAAATGTTGATTATGTGTTCTAATACTCCAATTTTGGTTTTTGACAGGTCATCTCAGTGAAAATGGTGGTGTGTAAAGAAATAAAACATGAGGATGATGATGTTAGAGCTGGGGCAGATGTGGAATCCTGAGCATCAATACTTTGAGGTGAGTGCTCACATTCTTACAGTGGAGGTAGATGATATCTACTTCCTTACTAGACTATCCAGGCAAGGTGAGCACATGTCACTAACGAGTCCCCAGGGAGGAGATGTCACGACACAAGAATTGATAGATCGCCATTGTTTTCCAAACACTCAGATGTCTGGGAAAAAATATTCCCATCAAGGAGGTGATGGATTTGCCTCTTCGGACGGTTCTTTTTACCATTAAGAGGGTTACAGGGAACCAAGGGGCTCACCAGGATTCCCGAGCCCATATGATTTATGTCTTGGAGGCTATGGAGCCCACATTCTATAATTGGGTTGAGGCTCTATTGATTGTATTCAAGGAATCAGGATAATTTTAGGGTCGAATTTTATCCCAGTGGGCTATTTTTCCATGTTTTTCTCCCAAAAAACATTCGCCATTTTGCATTTTTTGAAGCCCTGTTTTGCCCAATTTTGATGGGGTAAAATTTTTTCACCCTAAAAATCGCCAAATTATTATATAAACTATATAAAATCCTTGGAAATTAAAATATTTTTTGAAAAATATCACCAATCATTTTATAGTTGGCGTTTTAAGAATTGGTAATTTTCACCAACATTTATGCACTTTTAAATAAGTATGGTTCCTTAAAATCATCCTTGTCAAGGATCAGCTGACTAAGTGTTGGCAAGGGGAGTTAAAATATTTTGGATATGGGACCATGTTCGGAACCTTCTTCTTTGAAAGGGTGCCCCTTCTGAGACATTAGGTGACCTTTACGGAGCTGAGAGCACGGGACCCGTGCATGCTGCAGTGGGTAGAGATCATGTCTCGCACCGATGGGGGTGGGGCTAAGGTAAAATATGGGAGTGTGTTCTTCCATTGGTTGGATCATCAAATTATCATGGTGGAGGACTACACATATGCAGGCACTGACTTTAGGGGGGGGGGGCTGATATACCTTTACCGGCAAGTGCCTAATGGGGCAATATCGGTAAGAAGACTACTCAAGACTTTGATTATTTTTTGCATTTTCATGTTTTATGATTTTTATGAATGATGAAGGGACCTAATGTTTTCATGTAGATGTTGGAGATACACAACCTAGGGGATCTTCTCCAATTCATAGATGAGCGGGGGCCCACTTCATTCATAGAGGGGGCGATGAGTTAACTAAGTTGGAGGATAACCTCAACCAATTAACTCTGGACATTCCAGATGCTTCTATTGATGACCTCCCTAGGAGGTACCAAATGCACAAAGCTGGAGTGTCAGGTTGATTCAACCACCTACTACTGAGGGTAGCAAGGGCTATCATGTACTATCATGAGCACCACTGGATGTTCTGCATGATGTATACACTGAAAGCTAGCTATCTTCAAGATTTTTTCCATCTTTATATATCTGAAATCCAAAGTGCTTTAGTCAGGGTCTTGTGACCATATTTTGTAAAACACTTTATATATATATACAGACTTATTTGCGGTGTTTATATGTGTTCAAATGGAAAATGATATTTACATGAGTTTTTATGTGTCTTTTACTTTTTATTTTATTTAACAATGAATTGTGTTTTATTTTATAAAAGTTATGTATGGGAAATATACCAGTCTAAAATGTAGTTTTCCTATGAGTCAGAAACCGTGTTATAGGACCTAGGAATGTGCCTATAAACGATTGATTCAAATGACCTTTCTAACAGACACACTCTTTTAAATAACAAACCAATAGCTGTGAGTCCATGAATACTACCAAGTCATGAATGTCCCAAGATGTAGCCTCGGTAAACAAACTTATCACTGCTTGATACTCGGTGATGTTGTTGGTAGCTGGACCAATACAAACTGCTCCTAAATTAACTAAGTCAGGTGTCAAGGAATAAAAAACCTAAGCAGCTGAAGTAAGGTTCAAGGTATGATGATAAGAACCATCAGCAAAACCATAAAAAGCCATCTAATCTGCATAACCAAAATATGGTATAAAAAGTACTGAGAAACAAAACTCAAAACCATATTGAAATTCCAAAACACACCAAAATGTCAAGCAATATACATATATACAAGGTACTGCACAGAAATGACTTCAATCATATTACCTCTTTAGGTACAACCCATTGTGATGTTTCCCAAAAGGCATCCCATCGTAGTCTACAAGCTCGTAGGACCCTTTCTCTAAAACTTTACTGACGATAAAGGGACCGTACCATATAGATTCAAACATCCCCTTCCCTAGCTTGTCATGTCTCTAGTCATAATTTAGAACCATGTCACCTTTGTTAAAGAAACAAAGTTGAATAGACTTATTGTACTGATCCTTAACACATTTTTTGTGTGCCTCATTAGCCAAGGCAGCATCTCTTCTAATTTCATCAAGGTTTGTCAAGTACAAAAATTGTTCTTCTTTGATGAAAGTATTCGGGAGAAGTTCTACTGCAAGTTTGAGCGATGGTATTTGACATTCGATAGGAATGAAAAATTCTAGTCCATAAACCAACTGAAAAGGTGTGAAACCCATTTTTGTTTTAACTGAAGTCCTATAAGCCCACAGTATGGAAAAAAAAGTCAAATGCCAATTCAATTTATGATCTCCAACCATCCTACGCATCATAGTTTTCAAAACTTTGTAAATGGCCTCAACCTGACCATTAGCTTGTTCATAATACGGAGTTGATTTTTCATGGTGAATACCCAACTTAGCACTCAACTCAGCCATCATCTGATTGCAGAAATGAGATTTGTGGTCAGTGACTATGGCTTGCAAAACTCCAAACCTAGCTATAACATGATTAAACAAAAAGAGGGTGGTAGTCTTACCACCCTCTGCATATCTAGGCATTGCCTCAGCCCATTTTTTAAATTAATCAATGAATACAATGATGTAACCATTCCCCTCGATTGAGGTAGGCATACAATGCATAAAATCAATACCCCACTTGGAAAAAGGGCCAATAGCAATGACGGGTGTAAAGGAGTAGGGTGGGTGCACTTTTTAGGATAAAAGTGTTGTCAGGGTGGGAATTTCTTAACTTCCTCATGACAATATCTGAATATTGAGGGCCAAAAATACCCAGTGCGAAGGATTTTCTGAGTTGTCGCCATCCCAGAAAGATGACCGCCACACGCTCCAGAGTGGCAATCGTTCAAAAATTGTTCAACTTATTAGTGTATAAGACATATTCAAAGAATGGACTCAATACCATGTCGATACAATGTATCATTTAAAATGAAATAATACTTCGTGTGGTGATGGATGCAATGACGATCCTCATGAGACATGTCGGGCTGAAATCTTTGGGTCTGGAGATAAATGATCAAATATCCATACCATGGGTTAGTTGTGATAATAGGGAACAAAAATTCATCTGGGAATAAATCATTGGGCTCAGCTTCCATTAGAGCACAGGGAAGGTCACACATTAACTCCACGAAAACCAAGGACTTCTTCAAAGTAGTCTTAGCAAACTCGAGATCGAATTCCTGTAAGATGACGATCCAACGGGAATAATTTCCCCTATTACTTGACGAGTCAAAATTTAATACATGGGGTTTTGATCTGCGAGAACAATTGTGGTGCGTAGTAATATGTAGTGATGAAATTTTTGCACACTAATGACCGTAGCCAAATCTAGCTTCTCCACACGTGAGTAATGGGTTTCAGAGTCAAGAAGACTCTTAATTAGGTAATAAATCACGTGTTCTTGGCTGTTGGGATCCTTCACTAGAACCATACCAATAGTAGTAGTGGAGGAAACAACATACAACAGAAAGTGTTTTTAGTAATTTTGGGGTGCAACACCGGCGAATGTGTCAAAGTGTGTTTCAAATTATCTAAAGCTCGTTGGGATTGGTCATCCCAAAAGAATGAAGTGCCCTTATTAATGAGATACATATAGCTATGCATTTTTTTCTGCAAAGTTGCATACAAAATGATGAAGAAATTTTCCCTTTCCCTGCATACTTTGGAGTTTAGTGATATTAGTCGGGGCGGGTAAGGCCAAAATAGCAACAATTTTCAAAGGATCTATCTAGATTTCATATTTGGAAAACATGAAGCTAAGAAGATGTTCAGTCTAAACACAAAAAACAAATTTGTGTGGATTAAGCTGAATATTATAATGACGACACCTACGGAAAATGTCCCTAAGATGCCCTGGGTGGTCCTCCCATTGTTGTGAATGAGCAGGGAGATCGTCTAGATACGACTCCATGATGTGGTTAATATCATGAAAAGCATAGGACATGGAGCGCTAGAATGTATAGGGCCAATTGTTTGTCACATTTTAATGAATGAGAACCTCAAATGGAAATATAAGGGATAGTACTTACCAGTTTGAGGACCTTTATTGGAACCGGCTTCAGGATGACCTAGGATTTGACTAGAAAACCCTAATTTTCCAACCGTGATCACTTGTAGATATGATATAAGGAAGAGATGGGAATCCATAAGATGAGATACACTATATATTGATTTTCCGGAATCTAAGGATGGAACCTAGAAAAATATGATGCCCTAGTTTCTCCCTGCAGTAGTGATAGGTCAAAAAGTGAAAATCCTCAAAATGAAAAACTGCTTTGACAAAAATATGCGCCTTCCTAGGGTGAGTTGAATGGGCCTTATTTTATGGTTGAATTGTGGAGGGAGGTCTCTGAAATAGTGAACCCTAGCTTCTTGCATTGTAGGATAAGTTAATGCACAATGTATTCTTTTAGGTTGGCTCTGATACCATGTTAAGTTTTCTATTCAAATAGAACAAATGATCACTGAAAGAATAAAAATCACAACAGAACAAAATAGAACACAAACATTTATCTTGGGAAACCCTCGTGGGGAAGAAATCCCAACAAAACTTCCTCTATATAGACTTCACCCAAGTACAATGTAAAAATCCAAAGAAGAAGACTATACTGCTTCGTCTCCTCTAAATGGACTGTTTCTTCTTTCTCTTGTGCAATTTCTTGATTTCTTTGCATGTCCAAATGAGTGAGGTGCATTCCCTATTTATACTGATCAGTGGAGAATCTGAATAACCCAAAAGGACCGAGTTCTCCTCCCAATTAGGGTTGAATTTCCTTGGGAGACACACAAATACATTTTAATAATACTTTTTGTGGGTACTACTGACCCGACTTACAACAAAAATTTTACCTCAAGACTTTACATGACCAATTACATCAATGACATCCCTAATCGAAGGAACAACACCTCTAAAAGAGGTAATAAAAATAATGATACAAGATAGAATATCTTCCATAGTTACATTTATTTAACAAGATATGCATCACATATATAAAAGATATCCAAAGGAAACCATGAGCCTTTGATGCAAAATATAGATTTATTCTCCAATCAATAACAACAAGATACAAATGAGAGGGGAGCCTTTTATATAGGAAATATCTCAGCAACCCTCTAAATAAAATAATAATATATTGGGATGAAACCCTATATCTATCCTAAGGAGGAGCACAAATCCCTTTGACATGGTCAAAAAATCATAAATAATGAAGGGGCTAGTGTAACAAATCGAAATCCCTAATTAGAGGCCCATGACAAGGGTGAAACTCATCATAGTTGATAGTCAAATACATTATAAAAGTAAAAAATAGGCCTAAATAATGGGCACTCCACTAGACATGGTTCAAATGGTAGCCAAACAAAATGTAATGCTCTAACAAACTATAGAGATCCACTAGAAACCCACTTATGTGGTACAAATGATGATTCTAAGGGTGACGTCTTATCTAAGTCCAAAGAAATGAGTAATGAATTCCAAAAATAGGGGAGCAGTCTCGATGAAATATGTGCTAAGTGCCAGCAATGGGACATGCAAGTAGAGTCCTCCAAACCCTCACATGTCTAGTATGGCCCTCCTAGAATGTGCTCCAATGACGTCAAGAAGTCTATAAATCACATGCCAATAGTCCAAAGTGATGAAGAGTGGTCCAAAAGTGAGAAAGAATGGTCTGAAAGTGTGTCAAGCCCTCCCATGTTCCAAGGAGAAGGCTCCCCATCATGTATGAAGGGGGAAGCCCCATCCTAAGTGATAAGATAACCTCCAAACAAGGTGTGTCAAGCATAACACCCCACATGAAGTACCTATTCATATATGAATTTCTTTTGTATTCCCACACTATATTTGCATTGGGTGTACCTTTTAGTTGCATGGACCTACTTTTGTGTTAATTTATTGGATGTTAATATAATATCTGATCTCATCTATCTTGTGCTTTAAGGAATCGTATAGATTCATGATTGTCACTGTTCAACCACAATTTATTTTAATTTGAAATCAGGTAGTGAAAATGAAACTACTTATATTATGACTGAATACAGAATATGAATGATCAAAACTACAATAATAAGACTCTTCAGTACTACTAATCGATATCATCAAGTAGGAAATTATCATACATATATTTAGTGGTCTTGTGTAAGTTATTTTCCTTAGGTCTTTTCCATAGACGCATGTAATCCAAAAGATATAAGTCTCGCAGAAGGTTTAATAACAAATTGAATATTGAGGAATGTAAACAAAATGGAGATTCAAAAAACTTTCTAAATCTAATTAGAATCTTTAATTGTTGTTTACTTGGTGTTAAACTACCTCCAAATGCTAAAACCCCTCCTAGAAATTAGAGGTTGATGGATCAACTAATAAAAAAATATGAAAATGAACTTGGTCTTTGATATAGGTCCCACCACATATATACAAGTCTGAATTTAAGTACCTCTTTAGCATCCAATGTCTTTGAAGCTAGCAACATGTCTATTGCATGTTTAAGTACAATAAATCGAGGCAATAGAAAAAAATAAAAGTATCCATTTGCTTGACTAGAATATATTTAAGACTTTGCAATTGTTTCCTCTCTACTTTCAACAAGTGAGGTTTTTTCATTTTGACCAAAATTTGTCCACTTCCAACTAGAATTCAAGCTACAGATTGTCCAATAATATCACATGTTTCCTCCGATGCATATTCATCACAGTATCAATTTGAAAAGGGAACAAGTTTCTTTACGTCTCTTGAAAACATGTATTACACTTCTTTAAAATCCAAACATATAGATATACATACTTTTATCCCCATGTCAAAAATGATATCTTTCTGAGGTAGAATATTCCTTTGATTGTGAACTTTAATTTTGTTCTCTATACATGCTTGTAAATATGTGTGGTAGAGCCTTTTTGTTTCACTATTATCTTTCCTCCATAAATTTGAGGAAGATATTGACTAGTATGAACTTGTTTGTATACTTGCACCTCTACTTTCTTATACTTAGTCTATGGTGAGTAAATCCCACATATATGACAAGAAGAAGAACAACACAATTTATATTTCTAATTGGTTTATTGCTCTAGCTACGCGTTGTTCACTATGATGACTCATAGGATCTCCAAAGGCACACTTGAGACTTAACTTGACACTTGGCCTTGTGATGTTTATTGGTGTTGCACTTGGAGATGAATTTGAGACGAGGCTCGGTTGTTGATTTGGAATTGGATATTGGATATGAAAACCTAGGATTTTTAGTTTCCCAAAATTTTATAAAGAAAATATATAAAGTTATACCGAAAATAATATTTTTTTAGTATTTGGATTTGTGTTGAATACCAATTATGCATTTTCAAATGGAAACAAGGATCAATATGCTACACTTTAATTCATGAAAAATATAACACTTTACCGAAACCAAGCATTTCCCACAATGCATTCATATATCATGAGGATTTTGTTACCGGATTTTCAACTTTTTGTGGCGAGTTCTTTTAAAATACCACCAATTTCTCTACCAAACGATGAATAACTTCCAGATTATAAACCATATTGAAATTGAGGTCACATGATGCTAGGAGAATTTTGAAATTGAGGTGATAAAAGTTGAAAATTTTTGACTTGTATATTTTAGTGCTAACACTTACAACTTAGCAACATGAATATGTGTGTTCATTGTGATAACAATATGTATAAGTTTAAATTTATATTTATATATTGTCATTATTTCTCAATATTACCTTGTTTTAAAGCATTAAAAGATCAATATTACTTTGAACCCAAGCATACGATGAGAACATACTAGTTGGACAAGCATATTATAGACATTCACCCAACCTTATTTGTTAGATAATTGAATATTATGGAGAATTATATCATGAATATAAAAAATTATGAAAATGTGCACTTTCATGATTATTAATTAATTATAAATCATTCTTATTAGTAATTAGTGTTTAAATAAAGCATACCTAGTGAAACATATTCTTCCAGTTATAGTTGACTTTGCATGGCTCAATGTTCATGTTTTTTTATTGTGCTCATTGTGCTCAAATTAAAATTATTTTGAATATGTTTCATGAAATTAAAATAATTGAAAAAAGATTACAACAATATGCATACAACCATAAGTGTTTTGAAAATAAAATTTGTCCAAATTTGAGATAAGATGGACAAAACATCAAGATCCTTTCCTTAGGATAAACAATGGGAAATTAGCCTAGGGTTGAGTGAGAGAGAGAATAAGGAACTATCATTTATGTAGTAGCTTTCACATGATAAATAAACATACCCTTATGTGACACAAGTATGAAACTTCATAGGGTAAGGTGGTGATTGAATTGATTTAATGAATTTTACGCCTTAAATAAGTTTAATGGAATACGTAACCAGTGCTAGTTTGAACTAAATATTGTTTCAGAAACATGGTTATATGGCTTGGATATAGAATATCATCAAGTATAACCTAAGAATATATCTTTTGACTGTTTCCATGGGGACTGTATCCTTTACATTTAAAAGTAAAAGGAAACTTGAGAAAGTGTAAATATTATTTGAATGAAAAACATCACAATTGATAATATGATTGTGTGTAGGATATTGAACCTATTAGAAAATAATAATAATAATAATAATAATATGTGTCCTATTGCAATAATGAGAAATGATTATGCACAAGTATAAATATTCTTAAGCATATGCGTAATACTAGGATGATGTAATTTAAATAATTAGTTGTTTGATGTGGTTTACTTTGATATTTTAGAAGCAAAGTAAGATTAGTGATACAAGTTAATATGGAAAAACTAATTTTGTGAATGGAAATTGACAAGTATGTAAAGGTCTAAAGAGAGACGACGATGCTACTTGCATCTTATGAAGTGTGGTTGATCAGGTAACATCTCAGGTGTTAGAAATCCTCATAATAGGTATGTAATGATTATGCCTTCATTTGATTTGGAAGGAGTTAACTTGATCAATAAGAAACTCATGAATCATGTTCTAATAGATCAATAGATATGTTATGATGGGCATAGTAAACATAGCTATATGTTGGAAATGCGTTCTTTAAAAGAATGTCATGAGAAAGATTTCATGTACCCCTGAAGAAACTATAAAACAGAGAAGGAAGTGACATGAAATATGGTTATTTTTAGAAAAAATGTTGCAGGTGGAAGGACTTGGATATGGATATGACAATCAATCCATAATGAACACGACAACCCTATAGACACAATAAGTCAAACATGAGGAAACAAACCCCTCATAATTATGAAATATAGTTTTAGTAAGAAACATATTTGAAAAGAGATAACATGATGGCACGTTACACTTATCTCATACTTAATATAAGACATAAAATATACCCATCACACAAATTACTAGACAAAATATAAAACCTTGTTAAATACCTTTGGCGATTTAAATATACAAAACTCTAGAAAAACACAGGATAGTAGGACATTTGGCACTATACTGAGACACATGACACGAGGACACATGATAGCCTCTAATATAAGATTCATATGAGAAGGACCCCTACCCATCAACGATTTTTTTTAAAACTACTCACGCTCATCACATTTCCTACAATGTAAATTCTATATTTGACGAGTCTACCATACAGCCGATGAAAACAACATCGAATATTTGTGTATATTTATGTTGATAAGTCATCAGATTGCTGGCGACTATATGTCGGTTAACCAACAATATGGGTGGATTATTTCATTGGTTAATCGACACTACTGTCATTATATTTCCGACGAGGATTCCATACAACCAATGACAACGAGGTCGGATATTTGTGTATATTTATGTTGGTAATTCGTCAAATTTATAATGACTATATGCTAGTTAAATGGAACTTTGGGTGGATTATGTTGTCAGTTAATCAACAGTTTTGTTGTCATATTTACGACGAAATTGCTGGAAATTAATGTCAGTTAATCGATGATCTATGTGTCAGACATTCGACAAGTTATTGTTGGATTTACCTGTTGGTCATGTGACTAATGTTTTTTCATATTTACGATGTATTGTTGGGGTCATCGAATATCCAACACAATTCTACTAACATTTAAAAATATACCACATTGTCAGCTGTTAGACAGAGTCTTATTTAAATTCAGACAAATATGTCATCGAATTTTGGTTTCAAATTTACTTGTGTTTATCCCACGTTTGTCCAAGTTTGACTAAGGTCCAAAATAGCTCAGAATCCCCTAGAATTTAGTATGCATGGTTATCTCTTAAATGGGCACCTAAATTCACTTTATAATTTCAATTATGAGAAAGTAAAAGAAAATAACATCTCTTAAACCTTTGTTTGACCAACCTTGAATAATGACCAAAATAGATCAAAATCTCACAAAAAAAGGTGTGCATGCTTGTCTCTCAAATGGGTATATAAATCTACTTTCAAATTTCAATTCTGAGAAAATGGGAAACATGTGACCTTTTAAGGATTGGTTTGACCGACCTTAAGTAAGGGCCAAAATAGCTCAAAATATGACAAAAATAAACATCCACACTTATCTCTCAAATGCATGTCTAAATCTACATTTAAATTTGAATTCTAAGAAATTGTGGAAAAGTGAAACCATTTAGGCTTTGGTTTGAAAAAGTTTGATTGAGTTGAAAATAGCATCTAGTCCCAAAAAAATGTACGTGCATGCTTATCTCTCAAATGGGTACCATAATCAACTTTAAATTTCAATTCCATGAAAGTGGGAAACAGGTAACTTTTTTTTGGCCTTGGTTTGACCAAGATTGACTACAAACCAAGGTAGATCAAAATATAACAATAATAATTGTGTAAGAATTTACTTCTCAATCGGATCTAGGAGCTAGAGCAATATTCACACATGAAGTGTTTGACAAAATGTGCAAGAGAATCAACAAAGAAACATAAAATAACTAGAATAACACATGTGAATGGTGCTAATTACTGATAATATTATTATCATGCATCCTTTAGATTATATGGTACAAATTTATAATACATTGGACAAAATTCGAGTGGCTCTAGAAGCCAATTGGGAAAGAACAAGTGTCATAATGAGATTTGACCTCAATCCCCCCTATGTGGACCAAAGGAGCTCCAACTTAGCAAAAAAAGTCATGAAACCTCATGTGAATGTTGGAAAAGTTTTTTGGGTCATTAATGGGTCCTAGTAAATTTTGGGTGAGAAGATAGAGGTGAGTGGGGTGCTCTAGGTGGCAATAAATGCTCCTGGGAGAGCCAAAATGGACCAAATACACCATTAGATCCCCCTAGTCAAACCCAGCTCACTCAAATCAAGGATGTAGCACCCTAAGGAATTAAATGAGGTACACATGTGCTGGGTTGACCAACTAGGGTGCTGTTGTAGGTGTGAACATGCCAAAATAACCAGTTATCTTGTTGATTCAACTCTCCTAAGGCTTAAACCATAGGATATCATTGCATGAAGGAAAATAAAGTTATACTAAGGTGAAAACTATGTAATAAGGATGTCTTACTGCTCCAACACCCCCCCCTTAATCCAGAGTTAGTACAATTTAATCAAAAATATTTATTAAGGCCTTGGAAACTAAGGCACAAGTCACCTTTTACAACACATTTTATTGATCCATGTAACCGAGGTAAGGAGGAAAAACTCATGGGAAAAAACATCCCCTCAAAAAATGGATATGGAAGAGATAAAAAATGTCTTCATCAGGTATTATTCTTCACTTGAGTGGGCTGAAAGAACAAATTCTTGGTGATGGACTTGGTGAAGATGTTGTGGATGCCAAGATCATGCATCAATGCATCAAAGTGTTGTAAACAAAGATCATGTGGAGAGGATCTTTGATGGTAATAATTTTATGATGGAGTGGCATAATAAGAATTTATTTTTCTGCAAGGATACTCAGATATAATAGCATAATCGGCCATGGAAAATATATCTCTACAAACTCTATCCCAAATAACATCAAAAGATTCAACAAAATCTGCATTATGTGTAGCTGCAATATCATCAATAAAACCATGAATATTTCTCCCAATTTGATGAAGCACCTTCAAAAATCTGTAAGAAATATCATGAGGCTCTGAAATATCAGAATATATTTCATACATAGTAGAAAATAATAGAGGTATGGTGTCTCCATGAGCAAATGGATCCATGGGAAGAGAAGAGTGAGCAACTAGATCACAATTGCAATTGAGCGAACCTGAAAGATTTGGAGACCTGATATTTGAACCATGGGTGGTGAAATAAAGTCCATAAATATGGAACATAAGTCCCATCAATTCCAATTATATGTCTTTCCAACCAATGAAATTCATATAAGACATAACAACAACATATACAAGAGACATAGTATTGGAAACTAGGCAATTTTCTGAATTTCCAACTAGTGAACTTGAGGGTTGATGGGTCTTTTGGTCATGACATGGTTGGAAAAATGAGTCAATGAATATAAAAGGATCTATATCAGCCTGTATATCAGCTTCAGAATCAGAAAAGGAAATATCTGAATGGATTGGGAAATGGATTTTAGAAGGCACATCAAAAGCTAGAGAAAAATGACTAGTTTTGGGAGAAAGATTTGATGAACTGACTGGGAATTTTTTCAAGGAAGGTATGGAGGTTTCAGGTTATGATACATAATAATGTGAATTATAAACATAGAAAACATAATTGGTTTTTACCGATGCACCCAATGCATGCTCAACCTTACCATTTCTTTGCTTGCGCTCCCATCTTTTTGCAAATTCTAGAAGAGCAATATGGTTCTCCTGAAGGATCTTGGTCATGATGTCCATTTTATTTATGAAGAAATATTTCTCAATATGTGAACCTCTGTAATAATCACATGTGGGTCTTTCTCTCTTGTTTCTCCTTCTCCTGGATCTCTAGCTCCCATCACTAGAACTAGAGCTTTCTGAGTTTGATTCCTTCTACTCTTTCTCTCTTTGCTTCAAATCTCTCTTCTTACTCGAGTATTGATTTGATACACCAGCAGCAAGGTCTTGATCCTTGGATTTAATGATGGTACCCATTTTTATGAGATTTTCTTGCTCCTGAGTCAAAGACTCCATGAAATCTGCTAGCGCAAGCATCTTCCAATTTCTAGTTGTAATTTTGCTAGAGAAATGTCGAAACATATACATAATACTTCGGCCCCAACTTAGAAAGGATGGACAAGATAAGATGACCATATTTCTTCTCTATGCCACATTGTTTTATCTGACATACTAGCACTTTAAACTTGGTGAAGAATTCTTCAATGGTCTCGTAATGAGCTGGGCTCAGTGATATTAGCTCATTCTCAAGATGATGGCCTCTCATTTCATCTATCTTCCCGAATAGTGACTCAAACTTGACCCAAACTTCATTCGATGTGACAATAATTTCTATGTGAAAGAGAATTTCTCTTGAAGTGTCAAGGCAGAGCATACCAAAGGCCTCATCAATCCTATTAAAATACTTAGCTTTCTCCACTACATAATTTGGCTCGTTCTCTATTCCCATGGTGACCCGGTAGAGGCCCTTAGACTTCAACTGGATGACCATATTGGCCTTCCACTCAAAATAATTAAATGGAGTAAGAAAAGCTTGAGTTTTCTCCATCCTTCTTGCGCAACTTGTGACAAAAAATGTTGTTACACCTACAAAGCAAATACTCAAGCTTTTTGGAAATATGCCCTAAACATCAACTCATACCTCACAATATTTGTTTGCAGCTCTAACCAGCTTTGATACATGTAAAAATTTACTTCTCAATCAGATCTAGGAGCTAGAACAATATTCACACATGAAGTGTTTGAAAAAAATGTGCAAGAGAATCAACAAAGAGACAGAAAATAGCTGGAATAGCACATGTGAATGGTGCTAATTATTGATCATACTATTATCATGCATCCTTTATATGATATGGTAAACATATATAATACATTGTAAAAAAATTGAGTGGCTTTGGCAGTGAATTGGGAAAGTACAAGTGTCATGATGAGATTTGACCTCAATCCCCCCTAGGTGGACCAAAGGAGCTCCAAATCATCCCAAAAAGTCATGAAAACTCATGTGAACATTGATGAAGTGTGCTGGTTCATTAATGGGTCCTAGGAAAGCATGGGTGAGAAGGTAGAGGTGAGTGGTTTGCTCTAGGTGGCAATAAATGCTTCCGGGAGATCCAAAATGGACCAAATACACCACTAGCACCCCTAGTCTAACCCATATCACTAAAAACAAGGATGTAGCACCCTAAGGAATTAACTAAGGTGCACATGTGCTGGGTTGATCTACTAGGGCATTGTTGTAGGTGTGAACAGGACAAAAATAACCAGTTATCTTGCTAATTCAGCTCTCCTAAGGCTTAAACCATAGGATATCATTGCATGAAGGAAAATAAAGTTAGCCTAAGGTCAAAAATATGTACTAAGGATGTGTTACTACTCCAACAAATTATGCATGCTTATCTCTCTATTGGGTATATATATCTACTTTTAAATTTTAATTCTGACAAATTGGGAAAAGTGAAACTTATCTCTCAAATGGGTACCTAAATCTTCTTTGAAATTTAAATTATGAACCTTGGTTCGACCAACCTTGAATGAGGAAAAAAATAGCTCCAAATATGAAAAAAATATGTGTTTATTCTTACCTTTCTAATGGGTATCTAAATCTACTTTAAAATTTGAATGTTAAGAAATTGGGAAAAATGCAACGTTTTAGGCCTCCATTTGACCAAGTTTGACTGAGGTCCAAAATAGCTCAGAATCCCCAAAAAAATATACATGAGAGATTATCTCTCAAATGGGTACCTAAATCCACTTTCAAATTTAAATTTGGAGAAAGTCAAGAAAAGTGCATCTTGTAGACCTTGGTTTGGCCAACGTTAACTGAGGGATAAAATAACTCGAAATCTCACAAAAATATTTTTGCATGCTTATCTCTCAAATGGGTGTCTAAATTAACTTTTAAATTTGAAAAAAGTGCAACCTTTTAGGACTTGGTTTGACCTAATTTTACTAAGGTCCAAAATAACTTGGAATCCTCCAAAAAATCTACATGCACTCTTCTCTCTCAAATGGGTACCCAAATTTACTTTCAAATTTTAATTTTGAGAAAGTAAAAAAAATTGCATCTCTTAGACCTTTGTTTGACCAACCTCGAATAACGACCAAAATAGCATGAAATTTCAAAAAAATAGGCATGCATGCATATCTCTCAAATGGGTATCTAAATCTACTTTCAAATTTGAATTCTAAAGAATTGGAAAAAAGTCCAACTTTTTAGGCCTTTGTTTGACAAAGTTTGAATGAGGTCCAAAATAACTCAAAATCCCCAACAAATAAGCATGCACACTTATCTCTCAAATGGGTACATAAATCCACTTCCAAATTTAAACTTCAAAAAGGTCAGAGAAAGTGCATCTCTTTTACCTTGGTTTTACCAACCTTGATTGAGGACCTAATTATATTAAAATCTCTCAAAAAATATTCCTACACACTTGTATCTTAAATGGGTATCTAAATCTAATTTTAAATTTTAATTCTAAGAAATTTGGAACAAGTGAAACTTTCTAGTCCTTAGTTTAACCAAGCTTGAAGGAGGCCCAAAATAGCTCAGAATCCCCCAAAAATGTGTGTGTGCATGTGCTTATCTATTAAATGGGTACCTAAATAAATTTTCAAATAACAATTTTGAGAAAGTCGACAAAAGTACATCTATTATACCATGGTTTGGAAAACCTTGACTTATAGGTAGAAATAACTCGAAATCATGCGAAAATGTGCATGCACACTTTATCTTTTAAACATGTTCCTAAATTTAATTTCAAATATCAATCACAATAAAGTTTTAAGTGAAACTTTTTAAGTCTTGGTTACACCAAGCTTGCACAAATCTACATGCACACTTATCTCTCAAATGAGTATCTAAGCATATTTAAAAATTTCAATTTTGAGAAAATGGGAAAAGGTGCAACTTTATTGGCCTTGGTTTGACCAATATTGATCTATGACCAACATGCACCTTTTTTGGCCTCGACTTGACCAACATTGACAAAAAAATAAAATAGCTTGAAGTCTTGCAAGAATAGGTGTCCATCAACGCCACGATCGTGACCTCATATTTTTGTGGAAACATTTTCATAGCTATAGCCACACGTTGAATCATTTGTTGCTATGGCGAAAGGAAAGAGACGCCACTGTGTGTGTGTGGATTATGCTTACAAATCAACTTGCATCGCTATAGTGATGGAGCTTTGTCGTTATAGCGACAAATATCCCTTGCTACATTGCTGAACAATCGTTCCTAGAGAAACAACTATTCATGCACATACCGATGAAGATGTTTTACAAGTGACGGTTAGGTGTCACTATAGTGACATAACACCATGCACATACCAATGAAGATACTATACAAGCGACAGTTAGGTGTTTATATAGCAACAGAACACCATGCACATATCATTGAATATGATATACAAGCAACGGTTAGGTGTCGTTATAGAAACAAAACACCATGCACATACCGACGAAGATGCTATACAAGCAATGGTTAGGTGTCGCTATAGCGACAAAGCACCATGCACATACCAATGAAGGTACTATACAAGTGACAGTTAGGTGTCGCTATAGCGACATAACACCATGCACATAACGATGAAGATGCTATACAAGCAATGGCATTTCGTTGCTATAGAGAAAGATTATCATTGTTGGGATGATGAAATACCAAGTCCTTTTCATGCCTATAGTGACGCTTTATGAGTATTTAAAAAAAATATACCACTATAAGCATCATCTAATCTAAAAAATTGGAATTTTGAAAAATCTACCAAGAGTGAACATGAGCTAATATAACCAATGTCATATCCAAATTCTTGGCAATGAGGCTCGAAATTTTCTTGTCCAATGTCATCTCAACCAAGAAGTCTGTTTTTCTTGGAGGAAGATTCATACATAAAGAGGAGGAATATTCATACATAAAACAGTTGGAATAGTGTAAGAAGTACTACACTCCATTAAGAGAAAGAATCAATCTACGATTGTAATGATTAACAACATATATAAATATTATGATCGTAATTGTTGGATTTATTTAAGGTTACTTTTAACTAACATTGGTTTCCATATAATCAAATCTGTCTCCTTCACTATGTTAATCAATCGGTCAACCTCCTCCTTCTTTAATTCTTCTTTAAATCTTGTAGGGGCTCTATCAAGGTTTCCCACTTGCCCCTTGTCTCGTCCTATTGGTCACAAAAGGCCTTAGTCATTCCATTGTTGCATTAAAAAGAGATGGGAACATTATCAACATTCAAGAGGGAGGCTTCGAATATGTTTGACATATTTTTTCAAGAATGACATCTTACTATTTGCTCATGGTTTTAAGTAAGAAAAAGCATTTAGTGATATCCTAATGCTTAATTATAGTGCGTCTGGGATGAAAACTAATCTATATAAATTCTCTATGAGTTTCATCAGATTATGCAAGGAGTTGACCGTGAGAGTTCAAAGATTGTTCTCCTTTCAAAGTGAATATCTAGGCTCAGGGATGAAGTACCTTTCCTTCATTCTAAATCCACTAGGTTGTAGTAATCAACATTGGAACTGGATTCTTAGAACAATTGAACATCGCATTCATTTCTAGTGCCTTTGGTGGATATATTGGGGAGTTCATTTAATAATTGTCGTAGTTATTCTTGAGGAAATTCCCAATTATTAGCTCCTTTTAGTACACTAACCAAAATGAGTGTTCAATAAGATTTGTTGATTCTGTTGTGAATTTTTATGGAGAGGCAATCAAGATCAAATAAGATTTCATTTATCCTGGTGGTAGTTACTAACATACCTAAGGAATTTATTGGATGGGGATTAATGGATCTAAATATATTCAACAAAGACTTAGTGGCCAAGATAATTTGGAATCTCATCTCAAAAGACAACATGTGGCAAAGGGTGCTAATACAAAAATATATCACCTCACTATCAATAATAGACTAGATTTGAATGCCTATTAAAAGACCAAGAATAAATAAATCATGAAACCATAAGAATTACAAAGAAAAAAATTAACATGGTAGAGAGGAAAAAAAGAGACAAAGTGAAAATGTATCACTATAGTATAATAAAATTATGTAATTTTTGTGGAAAATAAAAACCACTCCTCAATATCATTCATGTCTAGCATGTCCCGGAAACAATGACCTACAATAATCATTAAAGTATTGAAAACAATATTAACAATAATAATAGTAGCTATATATATCATATCTCAACCAATTATAAACTCAACATCAAATATTAGGGTAGACCTCCCTTATCCTCAGAAAAAATGCTTCTAAACAGACTTCAAACCCTTAGTGTTATGTTATTTGCATCAGACTCAACTAGACCATCATACCTGTGAAATGATAGAACTTAGAACTGGAAAAAACCCTATAATAGATAATCCAACCCTCAGAAATAAAAAATAGTAGCAACACAATAGTACAACCAACTCACCATAAAACATGACAACAAAGTAATCCAAGAAAGTCATATAATGTAGTGCTATGGTGGATGGCACCTAAGGAGGGGTCTTAAGGTCAATGCAAGGTTGGATAGAAATCCTAAGGAGTCATGCTAGTCATCAGCAAGATGGACATCAACATTTAAGGGTTCTATAGCTCAACGTTACCATGTAAGGGTCAATCACGAGTCAACACGAGGATAAACACCACATACAAGTAAGTAAACATGGAAATCAATGTAACATAATAAGGGCACATGTTGTGATACTAGGTTGATGCACATCAAGTCAACATGAGGATAGGTTACCCTAGCTTCTCAATTTTATGTGGTCATACGTCTCATGTGTCTCATGCAAAGAGTGGAAGATCATAATCATAATCACTGGATAATGAAGCTCATGTGGTCATCTTATATTCCTGAGGTTAACTCAACAAGGAGTGACCAGACCCTTGAGGATAACAATAGTTCTCAGAAGATGTCACACATATTCAAAAATAAGCTATGCAACAAAGTGAACAAACATTTCGCATATAAAATTTTGAAATAAAAAATATAGGTATATTAATTATTTTAATTAGCATAGTATTATCAAATAGAGAGCCTGTAATAATCATTAAAGTGCTGAAAAGAAAAGAAGTAATAACATTAGCAATATATATCATATCTAATTTGTTAATGAAAGACAACAATGTTGAAATAACAATAACATGAATATATTAGTTCTAAATAAATTATAAACGATATGGTCGTTTCATCTTCCTCAGGTTAACTCGAGAAGGGGTGTCTATCTCCTTGAGGATAACCATAGTCCTTGAAAGATGTCACATATATTTAGAAATATGAACTAAGCAATACCACTCACATTATAAACCTTAATTATAAAATATGACCATGCATCGACTAAATCAAGAAACTTGTAACAAAACTCTAAATATTTTATGTATTTACTGAGTCAAATACAAATCTTAAATGTATACATCTAGACTTTGTTTTTTTTAATTTTTTTTCCAGAAATTCCAAGATAGGGACATCATCTTCATTGTGATGACTTGTTGCATTTGTTGTTCTCTCTCTTTCTGTTGATTGTGTGCGCATGCTCTCCCGTACCATACTTCTTGTACATCGATTAGCAGGATGTGGAAGTCGCTGGAGAGGGGCATCATTTGCAAAAAAACAAGTCAATTATATAGATAAAAATGCGTAGTTATTATTGAGATACATATTTCATTATTTCCGATATTATTACAATGATCTTTACCTGTTGGCTGACTAGCTGAGACAATTGGAGTGTTCATTGGTTCTGCCATTTGTTCCTCTTCCAGTTGAGCATGAGAAGATACATGCTCTACCATGCACAGAAGAAAATTTATTAGTACATGCCATCAATTATATATTTAAAATCATATTAAATACTTATTTTTATAGCATACATACATGAATGGCTAGGCTTCTCGCCACCATCATGATTAGCTCCCCGCCTTCACGTGGTACCTTTTTAGTATCGCTAACCTCATTGCTTTTGTTGTTCTCACCATGAAAACAAAGAAAAGAAATTTATTTTTTTATGTAATAATTCATGAATAGATTACAATAGTACATTATAATGATGGCCTTATTGATTTTATTTACCCCTCTATGCATCAATGGGGAAATTGGGGTTTTCCCCAAGATTTTTCGACATTCCATCACATGTTGAAAACCGTACTTGAAGTTGAGACTCAAATATTCTTTAGTGTCTACCTCTTGAAAATCATTTCCCTATAATGCATAACACCATGATAATTTCTTGTGATAAATCAATTATTTGTTTGCTACATTTAGAAAAAAATTGCTACAAATATTGATGGTTTGATTCTTACAATTCATGCTCTAAGTTTTTTATATCTATTCTGGCCCAGTTTATGATGCTCGTGTTTTTCTACTCTTTCCTTTGTCACTTTATAGGTGTTGGGGTTCCTATGAAAGGTTTCAAATATGTTAGATATCACAACTTAAATATCTTTAAAAGTTAAAAAAACAACATTTTTCATTAAAAATATGATATGTGTCATACCTTCTTGAACCAAGTGGTCGAGTCTTTCCTTGTTTTCTCAATGCGTTCTCCTTTGTATTATCCATGAGTACCTTCCATTCCTTCTCTAGAACCATCAGATGATGCTCATACTTAGGGTTAATTTGCAAATTGTCCCTATAATTTTCCCTAACATATTTCAAATTTAAGCCAGCTGCTGCAGTGACACCCTTTTGTTGAAGGTATCACCAAACAACATGACCATGTGGTTCATCAGATCATCTTTAGATTTGTCATTTTGGTCATTTCACCATGTATGAATGGTGGGCACAAAAATATCCAATGCCTTCTCATGCAAGTTCTTATAAAAATCATTATTTTCTGCAAAAACAATATGATCATTAATTAAAAATAATTCGAGGTATGTGGCTTTGAATTACATGAAAAAAAACACTGAATTAATTAAATAATACCTGCAATATTCATTATCTTGATTGGAATAGATTCATGGTCCACCAAGAAGGTAACAGGAAATGATCCCCTGCTAACCACACGTACTTCTCTAGGATAAAAACTTTCACATTCAATGCTACTCTCCTATCTAACATCCTGTGAAGTAGTAGTGTGTGAAGGGCCCTGCTGATCTACAACATCCTATGAGGTCGTAGCATCTGAAGTGGATTGTCATTCAGGAGAATCAAATAGCATAGTTGGTATGGTATATTGGCAATGTGTTGAACCATCACTACTACCAATACCTCCCTCTATAACCTGTACTTGATGCACGAGTGTTATCTCCAAAAACTCCTACAAAAATAAAATTGTAATTGATTAGATAATATAAAAAAAAGAGATCTAAAATAACATAAATGGATATATTTAATAGTTCTTAAGATATTTCAAAGATGTCACTTACCCCATATTGTTCTATTGTTTGCCTCAAGTCATCAATTATTTCTTTTATTTCTTTAGTCCTGGGTCTGATTACAATCAATCTAATAAGTTCTTGGTTGGAAATTTTCAAATATTTATTCACAACTTCCATTGGGGTAGTTGAATAAAAGATATCTTCCTCAGCGACCACCTCATCATATTGATGTGGTGTGTGTTGATGTAATTGTAACTTCGGAATGTATTCACCTATGTATCTTATGTCTTGTACCTTGATGTTTATTCTGGGATGTGTCTGTAATGTAATTGAGTCATGTCATGCCTCGATGTTCTGATATGGAGGATCTATAATGTAAACAAGTCATGGCAAGTCATTGTGGGTAACCCTCCTATTGTTCAAGGGTTAAAGTCCCCATAGTTCTAGGGAACTAGGGTTATTAGACTCACCTAGTGAAGTTGGCCCTAGTTGGGATTAGTCAAGTCAGGAATTAGTATAAATAGAGGGTGAGCCTCTCTATTTATGACACACTCACTTACAATCAGTTGTAGCACATAGATGAGGAAGAAGAAGACACGAGGGCTAGGAAGAAAGAGGTTGCTGCTATCAGGAGATCATTTTACTGTTTTGGGTTTTTACTTTTGGTGCTAATTCTATCTCTGAGGAAGTTGAGGGGTTTTATACATTTATGGTTTCCCCGAGGAAAAACACCATGTTCATTGTTTCTTGTGTTTTATTGTTTTTCTTGTTATTCTCTCAATTAAAGATCCTAATAATGCTAGCTTAATGTTAAAAATATAACATGGTATCATAGCTAACCTGAGAAGAAGACGCCGTGCAGCTGTGGGAACTAGGGCTTCCTAATTTGTGGATCTTCCTCCATATATTTTCAGCAAAATAAGGTTGTATTAACTCTCCTCCTTAGGGCGCATCTTTCTTTCAAAGCAGAATCCAATTCTGAGGTTTTTTAGTTTTGGACTCGACAATGCTGCCGGAAATTAGGGCTTTCCACAGAAGTGGAATTTTTCAGTGAGTCTAGGACTATATTGATATCCTCCCCAAAATAGAAGTTAGGTATCCAATTCAAATCATTTGGTTGGATAGAACTCTAGAAAAGCAAAACCCTAATCTAATCCTGAACCAGCACTGCAGGATTTCAACTCCAAATCCAGATCTGACATCTTGACCTGGTAAGATCTAAATATTTTTTATTTCCATTTGAGGTTCTCAGTTAAGATGTCCCATCATACCAAGCTTGATGAAAATATTTAGGGAGCTGATAAATTCCAAGCCTGGAAGTATAGGATCTCCTTGGTCCTAGAAGAAAATGAGTTGGAATCCTACATCCATGAGGAGGTTCCAGTTCCAGAGGGAGATGAGGCTAAGGCCTTAAATAAGAAGAAGTTGGTTATGGAAAAGAGGATTATTGCTGATTCAATCAAGGATCACCTCATACCATAGGTGTCCTCCCTCAAGACACCTAAAGCTATGTTTGATGCCCTAACCAAATTGTTTGAAGGGAAGAACATAAACTAGAAGATGACTCTGAGAAACCAGCTGAAGAATGTAAAGATCCAGAATGTAGAAATCATCCAGTCTTAATTTACAAGGGTCTCTTAGATTAAGGAACAACTGGAAGCAGTAGATGAAGAAGTAAAAAATGCAAAGATTGTAATGACCACCTTGAATGGTCTCCCTAGATCATGGGACTCCTTTATTCAAGGGATCTGTGCCAGAAAGAAGTTAGTTAAGTTCAAAAGACTATGGGAAGAATTCTCTCAAGAAGAAGATTGGATAGTAGCTTAAGAAGAAAAGATGGGAAGTGAATATCAATCTCTCATAGTACAATCCAAGAAATCCAAATCTAGCTAGCACAGAAGTAAGTACTCTCATCAAAGAAATAAATCTAGAAATCCTAGAGATTTGTCTAAGTACATTTGCTATACATGTGATGAAAGAGGACATTTTTCTAGAGACTGTCCTAAAAATAAAAGTAGCTCTCACAAGAAGAAGGGAAACAAGAGAAGACATCATGCTCATGCTGCAGAGGATGATGAACCTTCCATGAAGAGAAACAAACAAGTCAATGATGAAGAATATGTTCTGATTTCTGATCTCACGGGAACTATCACACATGGCAGCAACGATTCGCTTATAGACAGTGGTACTTCCAAGAACATGACAAGATTCAAGGAATTTTTTGTGAAATTATCTAAACATGAATCACCTCACATGGTGAAACTTGGAGATGACTACCAGTATCCTATAAAAGGTAGTGGGGAATCCTCCCAAATGCTATACTCTGGAAAGTATATGACAATGAAGGAAGTATTGTTTGTACCAGGACTAAAGAAGAATATCCTCTCCATATCTTCATTAGATGCAAAAGTAATGAGGGTTGCGTTTATAGATGGTCAAGTCATCATGTGGCCAAAAGGAAATACCATTGATGATGCAGTAGTGATTGGGGAACAAGAAGGAGGCTTATACAAATTGAAGGGCCATCCATAACAAGATTTGGTTCATGAATTAGTAGAACCAAATGAGCTTTGGCATAGACATGTGCATTACAGAGCACTACCACTTGCAAGCAAAGTTGTTGAAGGTTTCCCAGAAATGCAAAAAAAACATGAAGGTGTATGCAAAGGATGTACAAAAGGGAAGAACACAAAGAAGACATTTCCAAGTAGCGAGAGCAAAGCAAAAGGAATCTTGGAAATCATCCATTACAATGTATGTGGTCCTATGTCATCCAGTTCACTAAGTGGGTATGCATACTATGTTTCTTTTATTGATGATTTTTCTAGAAAGGAATGGATATAATTTATGAAGAACAAAGATGAAGTATTCAATAAGTTCAAGGAATTCAAAGCCTTGATCGAGAATGACATTGAAAAGAATATCAAGACCTTTTGATTAGATAATGGCAGATAATTCACTTCGAATGAATTCAAAGAGCTATGTAAAGTCTCAAGGATTAAGAGGGAGTTGTCCACTCCTTATAATCCACAACAGAATGGGATTGCAGAAAGGAAGAATAGAACTATCATGGAAGCTACAAGAGAAATGCTTCATGATCAAGATCTTCCTATGTATGTTTGGGAAAAAGATACCAGAACAGTGGTGTATGTATAGAACCGTACTCCACACACAGTACTCAAGAACAAGACTCCTGAAGAATTCTTCTCTGGAAAGAAACCAGAAGTCAGCCATCTCAGAATATTCGGTTGTCCAGTGTACATTCACATTCCAAAAGAGAAGAGGACAAAATTAGATCCTTTAGGAAAGAAGGGCATATTTGTGGAATACTTTGAAAGCTCGAAGGCTTACAGAATATATTTCCCAGGGTTCAAGAAGATTGACATTAGCATAGATGTAACATTTGACGAAGATTCAATCTACATCAAATCCAGGAAGAAACCAGCTAAAGAACTTGAAGAAACAAGAGAATCTAGAATTCATGATACAATCATGAATGAAGAAATTCAAGAAGAAGATTGAGAACTAGAAGAACCTCAAGAACCTATAGATCCACCTCTGGAGAAGAATCCTCATAAGAGGAAACCTGCTTGGGTACGTGAAATTATCTAAGGTGCAGAAAGATATGGAGCTTCAGAAGAAACACCCAGAGGAAGAAATAGAACTATATCATGTTCTAGTTACGTAGCCTTACTATGTGACATTATTGATAAATAACCTTCCAACTATGAAGAAGAAGCAGAATGAAAAGACTGGAAGGATGCTATGATCGAAGAGTATCAATCGATCATGAAGAATGATGTTTGGGATGTTGTCTCAATACCAGAAGGGAAGTCCATTGTAACTTCCAAATGAATCTACAAGATCAAGCATGTTGCAGATGGCAGCATCGAGAAACATAAAGCAAGATTTGTGGCTCGTGGTTTCTCCCAGAAAGAAGGAATAGATTATGAAGAAACCTTTGCACCTATATCCAGATACACTTCCATTAGATCAGGGCTTGCTCTGGCTGCAGTAATGAAATGGAAGATAAACCAGATGAATGTCAATACTGCTTTCTTGAATGGTGTAGTGGAAGAGGAAGTGTATGTGGAACAACCACTCAGTTTTGAGACACATGACAGAGAGTCTCATGTGTGCAGATTGAAGAAATCCCTATATGGTTTGAAATAGGCACCCAAGACATCGTACGGTAGAATTGATGGTTTCCTATCCAGTTTGGGATTTACCAAGAGTAAAGCAGATTCCAACCTTTACTACAAGGTTGAATATGGAAATCCAGTGATACTCCTACTATAAGTGGATGATCTATTTGTAATAGGTATGGATGGGTTGATTGCTAATACGAAGAGGAAACTTGCTGCTGAGTTTGAAATGAAGGACTTAGGTATGATGCATTATTTCCTAGGCATGGAGGTGTGGCAGAATGCAGATGGGATCTTCCTTGGAGAAGGGAAGTATGTAGTAGAGATCCTGAAGAGATTTTGGATGATGGATTGCAAGGCCATAACCACACCCATGGCATCGAACCTAAAGCTATTGAATGATGCTTCATCAGAAGTGGTTGATACTACGATGCATCGTCAGATGATTGGGTCCTTGATGTATTTGACAAACATGAGACCAAATATTTTCTTTGTTGTGAACACCTTGAGCCAGTTCTTGACATATTTGAGACATGTTCACTTGATTGCTACAAATCATATTCTAAGGTACCTGAAGGGTACAGTTGACTATGGCCTCAAGTATGAGGAAAATCGGAAGATTAAGATAGAGGGTTATGTTGATTTAGATTGGGTAGGCAGTGCCATTGATAGGAAGAGCACTTCAGGATGTTGCTTCAGTATGGGATCAGGTGTGATCTCTTGGTTTAGAAGGAAGCAATCCTGTGTGGCACTGAGTAAAGCTGAAGTAGAGTATGTTGTAGCTTGTTCAACTAGTTGTGAGGTAGTATGGATGAGGAAGCTACTGTCTGATTTATTTTATCTCCAGATGGATGCTACTTGAATATATTGCGAAAACCAAAGTTGTGTGAAGTTGTCAGAGAACCCCGTGTTCCATGATAAGTCGAAGCATATCAATATCAAGTATCACTATATCAAGGATATGGTGCAAAGAGGAGTAGTGAATCTCTAGTATGTTGCAACGTAGGAACATATAGCTGATGTATTGATGAAGCAATTGGATAGAGTGAAGTTTGAGTACTTCAGGGAGAATCTTGGTGTTATCCAAATCGATGTTCCCTCCAAGGGGAAATGATGAGATCGAGAACCATTCTGACATGGTGAGAGGATTAGGTTCCTTCCATGGTCGGATGTAAGGGCTGAGCCATTTTTTCATGGTGAGAGGATTTGGTTCCTTACATGTTAGATATGAGTGCTAAGCCATTCTAATGTGACTGCATGATTGGTCCCTACATGATCAGATGTAAGGGCTAAATGCCATTCTTGGAATGGAGGCACCTGGTCAGTTACCAAGAAAACTCAATCTAGGACTGAGGGCCGTTATGATATGACTGTAGGATGTAGTCTTACATGATCATATGCGAGTGCATGGCCATTCTAATGTGATTGAGGGAGGTGTTCCCACTTGATCAGATATAAGGGATGATGCCATTCTCTGGGAGAATGGAGGCACTTGGTCAGTTACCATGAATCCTCAGTCTGGGACTGAGAGCCCTTTTGATGCAGTGCTTTCGAGCATGGTCGGATGTAAGTGTAGAGCCCTTTTGATGTGGTGCTTTTGAGCATGGTTGAATGTAAGTGCTGAGCCTTTTCGATGTGATGCTTTCGAGCATGGTTGACTACAAGTGCTGAGCCCTTCCGATGTGATGCTTTTGGAACATGGTCAGATGTAAGTGTAGAGCCTTTTCGATGCAGTGTGTTTGCACATGGTCAGATATAAGTGCTGAGCCATTCTAGCATGATGTGTTTACACATGGTCAGATGTGAGTGCTGGGCCTTTCTGGCAAGATGAGGTCAGAGGTGAGTGCTGGGTGTGCCGTTCTGACAAGATGAGGTCATATGGAAGAGATGGGTGAGCCATTCTGACTTAGGGTTAGATATAAGCACTGATGAATACCTACATGAAGGGTAGGCCTACAACCAGCATGAAAAAGGGCTGGCTCTGTAGAACTTCCAGTGATGAGAAAAATCAAGAGATAGCACCGATGATGACGATGATCTAGACTTCGTGACGATCCAGATCAAGTGATGATCCAAATGTGATGATGATCCAGACTTGATGATGATCTAGATTTGATGATGATACAGTGATGATTCGGTAACGATGATATAGTGGTCATGATGATGCAAATACCGTGATGAAGAAGACTTGAAGAAGAAGATGACTTGAAGATGAAGAAGATGAAGAAGACGAAGAAGACTTGAAGACGATGAAGACTTGAAGATGAATACAACTTGAAGATGAATACAACTTGAATATGAATACAACTTGAAGATGAAGATGACGAGATGATCCAGTCGATACAGAGAAGAAGACCAGTGTTGAAAATTGTGACGAAAGAGTACCTTCCTAGTTAAGACGGAGTGTTGATGTAATTGTAACTTCGGAATGTATTCACCTATGTATCTTATGTCTTGTACCCCGATGCTTATTTTGGGATGTGTCTATAATGTAATTGATTCATGTCATGCCTCGATGTTCTGATAGGGATGATATATAATGTAAACAAATCATGTCAAGTCATTGTGGGTAACCTTACTATTTTTCAAGGGTTAAAGTCTCGTAGTTCCGGGGAACTAGGGTTATTAGAATCACCTAGTGAAGTCAGCCCTAGTTGGGTTTAGTCAAATCAGGAATTAGTATAAATAGAGAGTGAGCCTCTCTATTTATCACACACTCACTTACACTCAGTTTTAGCGCATAGCTGAGGAAGAAGAAGACACTGGGGCTAGGAAGAAAGAGGTTGCTGTTGTTGGGAGATCATCTTACTATTTTGGGGTTTTACTTTTGGTGTTGATTCTATCTCTAAGGAAGTTGTAGGGTTTTCTCCATTTATGGTTTCCCCAAGAAAAACACTATGTTCATTGTTTCTTTTGTTTGATTGATGTGCTTGTTATTCTCTCAATTAAAGATCCTAATAATGTTAGCTTAATGTTAAAAATATAACAGTGTGCTCTACAAACATCAATCAATTAAAGTAGTTAATTTATTTTTATCATTACAAAAATTCATGTCAAAAAATAGCATACGTATAATAAGAAAAATAATTAATTTAATAATGTTTAGGTACTATTACTCTATCATTTACCTGATGTGACACCATTGGTGACTTCCCATGGTCATCCTGCCACAATACAAGAAGCAAGACATATTCATATTGAAAAGTAAAAATTGAACCATGTATAATAAACATGATTAATGAAGAAAAACTTTAGTGATAATATGACATCCACACTTACCTTACCAGAAGCTACATGTGTGTTCTTAGTACCCCCCTGCCACAATACAATAAGCATGATATCATCTTGAAATATTGAGCTCATAAGCATAAAAAAGGCCAAATGTTAACAACCGTAATATAATCATGAATTGTGGTTACTATTACATTGATGATATTAGGTATTATTATGCTAACAATTACCTTATGTGAAACCATTGGTGACTTCCCATGATCATCCTGCCACAACACAAGACGCAAGACATATTCATATTGAAAATTAAAAATTGAACCATTTCTAATAAATGTGATTAATGAAGAAAATATTTAGTGTTAATGTGACAGTCATGTTTACCTTACCAGAAGTTGCAGGTGTGTTCTAAGTACTCCCTTCCACAATATAATAAGCATGATATCATCTTGAAATATTGATTTCATAAGCACAAAAAAGTCAAATGTTAACAGTTATAATATAATAATGAATTGTGGTTACTGTTGCATTGATGTTTACCAAATCAGATCTTCTTGCTTGTGGCATCTGGCCACGATCACACTACCACAATACAAGAATCAAGAAATATTAATAATGAAAAGTACATATAATTAAAATTGTTGCAAGAGAAAAATAATCACACTATCACCCTCCATCTGGCCACAATCACACTACCACAAAGGTCTCTCTTCCTTCACGACATATCTTTGCTCACGGTGGAGGTTGATAACATTCATGGTGGACGGTGAAAACAAGGCATGGTGGTGAGGAGCAGTAGCAACATAGCTGTTACAACCCATGATGGGTTAGTCTGTGAGAGTCGTGAGCACCCCAAGCCCTGTTAGGGATGTTCCACTTGCATCTGAGCTATCCTACAACAGTAGAAGACATCGTGGAGGGAAGAAACAGTCCATAGGCTTCTTCTAGGGTCATCAACAGACCTTAGTGTGGTGGTGAAGGAAAATAGCTATCACAGTTGCATCAACAAACCACGTGGAAACATCAACATGCCATTACTAGTCTTCGGTGAGGTGACAATAGAGGTGGCAGCAGGTACAAAAGTAGGTACAATCCACATGGCAGCCAAGTCATTGATAGCAGTAGTGAATTATGGATTTCTCATATTTAAAGAACATAGGTTGTAAAATCTTGGTTGGAAATTTTTTATCTACATTCATCTCAGAATTTTTCTCATGTACAAACTCAATCACCTCATTTAGAGGATGAATTATTAATGCTTTGGGTTTTTTTTCCTTAAACGGTTTCCCCGTGAAAAATATTGTGTTCAATTGTGTGGATGTTTTTTTTACTACTGTATTTTTTCTATTGTTGTTAACATCTCAATTACTATCTCCCTTATAGTCTACAAATTTTAAAAATATCATATGTTATGGAGAGAAATTCCTATGGCTTGGGGTACCACAACAGAAAGCTTGACTCCAAAAATCAATCCTTTCCTATATGCAAGAGAAACCAAATAACTAACACTAAAGGATCTCGAACCGTACCTTATTCCAGATGGTTGATGTAGATCCCCATTGAGCTTTCCAACTTTCTCTTGAATTGCTAAACTGCTTCCTCAACATTCAATAAACAAGACAAGCATACTTTATATAATTGTGTTAGCTCTACTCTAGATTATATAATCAATAACATATAAGCATTTGAAATCATCCATGGATCAAGTATTCATTCAAATACACATTATTGGACATGAAAATATATTTCTATTAATATAAAACAAAGATTACAATAGAGACAACCTCTGTCGACACGTCTGCGAATCAGAGAAATTGAGTCCCCCACTTGGGCCTCCACCGCTTCAATCCTCCATCTCTCAATAGCAAGCTCACAAGCAAAAGGAAATATTGGGAAGAACACAAAAGTGCTCTAAGGGACAAAGGGATGCATACTCAAGTATAAGCTCTGGCAACAATGGACTATAGTTTTGTTGCTCTCAATTCCTCATGCCTTCAATGTATCCAAAGGGTTCCTTAGATAGCTCTTCAATGGGGTAATGAAAGGTCAAATCCAAGCAATCTCAAGGTATATGGAAGGCTAGGAGACAAGTGATTTAGATCCACATCAAGGAAAACTCCAAAATAATTTGGCATTTTGCACACATCCCGATGTACGCGGTTTTAGGGGTCAAACCCACGTATATACGCGAGAAAGGGTTTAAAAGTCATGTAAGGAAAATTTTGCATGTTTTTAGGGATGATATTGGAAACATTAAAGGTACAAAAATGGTCCATGGGGTCTAAGGAGTCTGCAGAGGGACAGGGAAGGCCATAAATGTGTGATTCACCATGTGTGGTAAAATCAGCTATAACATCATACACATGTCAAATTTCAAGACTATAAGGTTCTCATATAAACCACTATTGAAATTCGTCACACTTTTCTAAAGAGGATCATACCATGTGAAAGGATTGTAAGGATTGACACCATCATGAAAAAATTTCTGTATACAACCTTTTGGAACCATAGGCCATTATATTAGGCTCAAAAGAAACTTGTCCATGTTGGAGCACATCGTTGACTATCATGACAATATTTGCACACAAATATTTAGTCGCATGGTTGTGTATTTAGTTCTACATTCCAATTCATCTTCTAAGTAGCTATTAGGATTGGAAGAAGGTTTTCATATCTTCTTCATCTTCTAAGTACCCTATGGTATGTGTTTCACAATGTTTGTAGGAACTCTCTTCTCCTCGATGTGAGCCAATGATGAACATGTAATCCATCGATATAAATCCATCCACATAGTTGCAAATGAAGAAAGTTGCAGATAATAAACACCACTAATTAATTAACATTTAACACCAAATAATCATATTACTTGTTATTTTGCACTAACACTCACATCCAAATTGAAACCTTATGGTGGATCATCATACTAGGAGCCCCATGCATTCTAATATTTTCCATATACTAGGTAAGTTTTCTCATATAGGTTGTGTTGAATCCAAGTTTTCTACATCATTTTGGATTATTTTGAGTTCTTGATCATTTTTTCCTAAAACTATAAAAATTCCTACCTTGGAAGTTGTTATTACTCCATGTGTCTTTGGAGTAGGTCTCAATTGGATCATTTCTTACTTGTACACTTTTTGTGAAAAAATGTTTTCTTTCTGATTTTTTATCTTTTTGGTTATGAATATCTACTCTAATAGAAATGAAATTTGTAGCACCATCTAAAGCAATGTCAACACATGGTTCTCCAATAATTATAGTGCTAGTGAAATCAGACTTATTTCTAGGAACTCCTTTTATGAGATAATTCTTACTTTTCTTAGGCCCTAAAACAAAAAAAATAATTTTAAGTAAATCAGACCAAATACAACCGAGATTATTTTGGATTCTTGATCATTCACACTTGGAACTATTCAAATTACTACCTTTGAAGTTGTTATTACTCCACGTGTCCTTAGAGAAGGCCTCAACTCCATCATTTCTTACTTGTACTCTTTTTGTAAAAACAATTTTATTTCTGATTTTTTTATCTTTTTGGTTAGGAATCTCTACTCTAATAGTGGTGGAATTTGTACCACCATCTAAAGAAATGTCAAAACATGGTTCTCCAATAATTATAATGATTGTAAAATCAAACTTATTTCTAGGAACTCCTTTTATGTGATAATTCTTACTTTTCTTAGGCACTAAAACAAAAAACTAATTTTGAGTAAATATAGAATTTATATATGATCCTAACAGAACAAGGCCTCCGAAACTACATTAAATATATATTATCAGTAAGAAGGGTTCATTCTATTACTTAAATTGAAAAAATAAAATAGTTACATATTTGATTATGTCCAAAACATGGAGTCAGACTATAGTCACGAGACAAAAAAAGGATAATGTGTAGTAAAGTCCAAATTGAGAATCTCGAAAGAGTGTTAGATGCCCAACCATTATACATTGGAATCCTATTAAGCAATAAAACATAAAGGGGAGAGTTAGTCCTAGAGTGAGCCATTGGAAAACCAAACAGAGAGAAAAACTTGTAGGGTTGGAGAGATTAGATAAATTTTCCTTGTGGACTCAGCCTTGTCCTCATTTTCCCTGTTGGTACCTTCTCCCTTGGAATCGTTGGATACCTAAGGACACTAGAAGGGCATCTCAGATAGATGAATGATGTCTATCATGTGAGAAATATTATGGTCAATGTATTCTTTGAACATGCTAACTGTGAGTTTCACCATATCTCCAAAACTTTCTCTCTCCCTCATAGCTCTCGATAGTATAAATTTTATCCTCTAGTAGTTTGAGATAACCACATCGAGCCCAAGTTGAAGATGAAATTCCCTAAAGAGTTCATTTTCCATTGTAGCAATGGAGTGGTGAATGTGAGTAAGGGTTTCCTCATAAAAGAGGGCTTCCCAATCTATGTTCTTGACTTATTTCCCTAGAGAAGTCATGGAAAAATATTTTGAGGAAGACAACCTCCAAGTGTTGGAACGTGGAGTGGTGGGATGCCAATGCCAAAATTTCATAGGGGAGGAGTAGTTCCAAGAAAAACCACGCTGACCAGTATTAGTAGGTAGTGAGAGACAAAGAAACATGAACTTGGGATGCTACGGGAAGATACAATCTTTGTTCCCTAAGTTCATCCTAATATATGACTTTCCTCGGGAGAATCCTTTGGGTACCCAGACTAGCTACATTGCAGCATGGTGAAGAGGTTGTGGTATTCCTCCTAGTACAAGATCCATGTGATTTTAAACATGGTGGAGCTTATCCTCATGTTTTTGGTAGTTCGTATATCAGGTTTCATGCATGAGGCGTCCGTCGAAGCAATCGATAATGACAAGTTAAACCTGGGGGGTTTTGGGGGAAGGTATTCCACTTTCCCCGGCACATGCTCTATCTCCCTCACCCCACCCATCATCTTTTCCATGATCACCCGCATTCGAGATGGAAAATATTGAAGTTAAAACCCTCTCTTGAAAATGATTTACCCTCTCTTAAAAAATTGCTATAGTTCACACCCTCTCTCAAAAAGAATTTACAGTCTATCAAACTGATTTGCTGTCTCTAAAACCCCAACAATTTAGTTCATATTTAGTATGTGAAGTACCACAAATCAACATTGAGAAATTTCACAAAGGATTTCAGGAGTAACTACCAGGGTATTCATCGATTTGTGACCTATGGCTCCTCTGTGACCTCATAGATTACCTCTTGCGACCTCCTCGATTCCCTTCATCTCTACTTTCTCTGCGACCTCTAGCTTCGACTACTCTATGACCTCTGAACTACTCCATGGCCTCAAGTCTAGTTTGTGGGTGAGGTAAGTGAAAGATGTATTTTTTCTATGCTGCGTAGGATGGGAATCAGGAGGTAAGTGAGGTAAGTATGTTTTGAAATGTTTTGTTAATTTTTTTTAATGTTTATCATTTTACATTTTTGTATTTATGTTTATTGTTTTTTCTATATATTTATTTATTTGTTTATTATATATACAATATCTTCCTAGAAGACTAGTAATGTTGAAAAATGTGTCATCTTTCCAACTCACAAAATTATCATCAATATGCAGCTATCATATGCACATATTCTCCTAAAAACAATGATAATCAAACATCATACAAGTATACAGGTCAGGTTTTAGCGCAACTAGCACTAACTGAGTGTGAGGTTAAAGAAAACGACATGGAATGACACCTGAGGGGATATAATATTGTTGGTGGGTCTTAATTTTCAATTAATAAATCCAAATATACATGTGATAAATAACCAAACTTGAAATTATTATCAAATTTTAAGTGTTATAAACTTGCAACCAGTAATGCTACAACTTGAAATAAATAATTGTCAACAAGACACCATGCATAGGCTACTAACTAAAACACAAATTGTTTGTTGTTCAATCCTTATCCAACACCATTTTTATATCTCAAATCGATGACCAACACTTGAAAATTTCTCACAATATCATTGTGCACAAGTAAATCTTGGAGAAAAGGTCGAAATGCCCAAGCAATGAGGAAATGGGTTATTGTTCAATACAAACACTTGTCAATAAAATCCTTGTTGTGGCCTCCTATCCTTTGATATCAAGAACAAGGAACTTCCATGATACCTACTAGAATATTAACACATGTAATTACCAACAAATAGGTTTCATTGGTTTCATGAGGAAACCCACAAAATTGTTCACCAAGATCCCACACCCATGTCTTATTTCAAGAGAAAATGAGTTTCCAACAATATTAAAAGGAAAAGTATTTGGATTATCATTGTTAATGGAAATAAAATGAAGCAAAATAGACCAATAGGATTTAACAATTTTTACCCACTATAGTCTAAATACATATTTTAATCAAATGGAAAGAAAAGAAAATCCAAAGGATTTGAGAAAAAGAAAATTTGATGGGGATGGAAACTACACAATATTTTATTTGGAAATATTTTGTTAAAAGTGAAAAATATTTGAGTAGATTCCTTTCATTATTCTATAATTTCAACTTAGTTTGACAAACATGACCTTCCAAATTCTAGCCACAAAAATGATAATTAAATTTTGCAAAAATTAATTCATAGGGAATTGCATTTACGTCAAAGTTTTACATTTGACCTCTATCACAGATGATGATGATGATGGCGATGATGTGGATGATGTGGATGATGACACTACAAAAAATCCTGGAACTAGCATCCCATTTAGCGTCCCTTTTTAGTGTAATTTTTGTTTACATTGAGTGGTCAAACTAGACGGTAAATGGGACGCGTCATGGAAAAAACTTAAAGAGTCTCAAAAACCGTCTTTTTTTGCTTCCTAGATAACATCCTTTATGACATCCAAAATAGCGTCTATTTTTTTGCTTCCAGAATAGCGTCCAAATTTTCTTCCTAAACAACGTCGAGGTTTGCTTCCTATATAACGTCCTATTTTGTTTCCTAGCAAGTGTCCTCTTTTGCTTCTTAAATGACATCCCCATTAGCACCATATTTTCATCCTTAATAGCACCATGTTAGCATCCAAAGTAGAATCCATTTTTTCTACCACTTTAGCATCCCATTTTACACCATGTTTTACTTCCAAATATGTGCCAATTTTCGCTTCCAATTTTGCACCAATTTTTGCTTCCTTTTTTGCATCATGTTTTGCTACCAAAATGATGCCAAATATTTCTTATATTGTTGCACCATATTTTTCTTCCTATGTAACACCATGTTTTGCATCCAAAGTAACATCTTATTTTTCTACCATATCAACTCCATGCTTGGCTTCATCATTAGCGCCATGTGTTGCATCCTTTTTAATGCCTAATTTTGCATCTTATTTTGCTACCATATCAACACCATATTTGGATTCATCATTAGTGCCATGTGTTGCATCCTCTTTAATTCCTAGTTTTGCATCTCTCATTTTTTGGTCACTAATTTAGTCGTTTTTAGTAATTTTATATACGAATTTTGGTCATTTTGTTTGGTCACTTATCTCTCATTGTTTGGTCACTTATCTCTTTTTTTGGTAAATAATTTAGTTGTTTTTAACCAATATTATAATATCATTAGGGCATGGAGGAATCAAACCACCAACCTCCTGCTTGTAAGGAAGACACTCTTCCATTGAGATAGCACCCTTTAAGAATTTGGGAACCTAACTTACAGAGTCCTCTATAATGGTAAAAGGGATCAATACACAACTTTGAGTATCTAATGGTCGGGAAAGGATGATAGATTGTATAAGTTCACAATATCTGATCAAGTAGGTTATGAAATCTATAAACCTTTTCTAGGAATTTTGAACAAAACACAAGAAATTGGATTAATGGGATTGCAAAAATCACTATTCCCTAGAAACTGTAAGTGTACCAACACTATATTAGACCTATCAACAAAAATTATCTTAGAGTGGATGCCAAGGATATAGTAGATAAGCATGATCATCTTGGATCCATGTATAAGTGGAACAATGAGGAGAATCAAAAGAGGATGACAACCCAATAGTTGGTGCTTCACCTGGATCCTATCCACCATGGGATGAGAAAAGTTCCTTCTTCCATCAATCTAATGAGTATCCACAAGGACAAATGGTTAGGATATATTGTGATTCCAATTCATAATGTTTATTCGCTTCCTAGGGTGATGTTGTAGTGCTTGCACTGGGAGATCTACATCATCCCCAACAGCATTGGATACAAGCATATTTTTGGGACCATAGAGTATAGGATGAGGATGTATTTTTATCTTTTTCTTTGGAAAAACATGCATGATTTGAAACACTGGGAGAAGGAATAGAATCTAATATACTTAACAAACTATAATCATGACAGGGCATAGGACTCTACTCTATAGTCATTGTGAAGATGTTTGAAATGGGTATAACTACCTAAGGACTATGAACAACATCCATTTACATATGAATGCAAAACCTTCCATGTCAGAGGAATATTCGATGGCAGTGAGATTAATGTTTCTAACATAAAGAAACAAAGAAGCCAAAAATGGAAGCTCCAGGGCGATACACATGAATGCATACAAATCTGTCCCTTTCAGGAATATTCCTTCACTGAGGCGATGAGACCTTGGGGGAGAGAGTTCTAGAGATGGTGTACGATAACGTCGAGCATAAGAGTAACGTTGAATGAATCCATGACCTCTTCTCACACGTTTAGGTGTGCCCTCTAGGATAGGACTTCTTACAGCAGCCTTACTTTGATTAGGATGGGGAAGCGTACTCTTATCAACAACAGGACTACGAATTCATCCTCTTAACAACCTTTTTCTTGGAGGCCTACTTCAAATTTTCAAAGGAATTTGATCTAGTTTTTTCTGTGAATGAATACTCAAAATCCTTTTTGGACTCCTGCTTAAAGACCTGCGAGTAATCACACTTGGGCTCCTACTCAAATCCCCACGACTTGGGCTCCTGCTTACAACCCTGGGAGCAATCACACTTGGGCTCCTACTCAAACTCATTCAAGGACTTCTACTTAATACCCTTCTAGAACTTCTAAACAGGCTCCTACTTGAGATTCTCCTAGGACTCTCACTCTAGCTCCTGTTGAAGCTCCTTCTAAGGCTTCTTATCAAGCTTCTTCTAGGGATTCTTCTCAAACTCTTTCGAGGGATGATTCTAGGACTCCTTGGAGAGAAAATTCCATTTATTAAATTAAAAAGATAACAAAGTGCAAAGCATACAATTATACAAAACCAAACTATATGAAATAATAAATAGACTGAAGAATGCCAAGATAATATCAGAAACAAAATGATAGACCTTAATAACACTTACATGAAATTCACATATCATTTCAATAAAAGGGGAAAGGAAGACTGACCTAGAAGTGCTAGGGCCATCGCTCTAAGGAGATCAAGAATCTAGACTCTTGTGTGCCTTAACTTCAACAACATCCATCTCTTTGGTTTTTCCCTCAGTCTCTTTCACTAATTATCCTTCTTCCACAATATATTTAACCACAATTCCTTTATCTTCCTCAATGCCTTGCTTGTATAAATTTTCTTTCATTGGCAATGCAATTAGTTTTGCTGGAATGAAAAAAAACTATAGTTAGATGATTTTCCATATAAGTCCTAGTTAATAAAATATTTTCAAAATCAATTAACATGAATATCTTTATCACAATGATTTCAAATTTCATGATATGCAATTAAAAACCCTTCCACGACCTAGAGTAAATTCTAATTTTGAGAGAAAATAAAACCACCTTTACTATTGAAAATTTCAGCAAAAGCTAAACTAAGATTTAATATTCATGCAACTAAACCTTTCACAAATAGTCTACTATGATATAAAAGGGCCATTAATCCTGTAGCACACGTACTGGATTTCAGAAAAAGTTAAACTAAGAATTAAGAGTCATGCAATTAAACCTTTCACAAATCATCTACTATGATATAAAAGGGACATTAATCCTATAGCGCAAGTACTGGAAGCCAATATAAAATGAAAGAAAAACAATTTATGGTTTGTTGAACCATAGGCAAAGTGCCCTCACAGAAGAAAGATTTTTCTAAGAGGTACCACCATTTTTAATGGTGCCCATTCAAATTTTAATTTTAATTTCTACAAATTTTACATCTACTACCTTCAAAAAAATTGGAGAATAGAACTTCAGTTAAAGTGTGACCATTGTATTCTAGAAAAACAACATTATCAAACCCAACATCATCATTTCTATCAGTTCCACAAAATGCTTGATGACAGGTGGCAAGCTAAACATTAAGTCAGTAATGAACTACCACTTACTAGAAAGTTGAGGCTTATCAACTGCACAGGAGTGTGTCTTTGATTTCACACTTTTCTTACCAACATCATTGTCACTATCACTTTTAGTATCACTCTCACTTTTGGTCTCACTCTCACTATCACTGCCACTGCTATAGTCACTATCTAAGATCCTACAATTCAAAACAAAATCTTCAAACACTATTAGAAAAATGAATTATGTATATAAGACATGAGACTGCATTTCATATTCCTAGGTAAATGAATAAATAATCCATACCACTTGGAATTCCGTCTTAATCTCTTCACTTTCCGACCATGTCTTTTCCATCTTTGCTTGTCCCTACGTTTCTTTGTATGTCTATGCTTGTTTCTTCCAGATGATTTCTTCTTTCTTCTCACCCTATCATATTCACTTGAAGTGCTAGTATCATATGACGAGGAATAGTCTGATTCAAACTCACTATCAGAAGTGTTTGAATCTGAATTAGTGTTTGATGAGGTATCTGAATCAAAAGAATAATGATGGCGCCTCCTCTTTCACCAGTCCTTGTGCACCTTCCTATTCTTTTTCCTTTGATGCATTTTTTGGCTATCATCACTGGACACTACTTATTTTGTATCTTTTTGTTTCTTTCATTTCTTTTTATCTACCGATAAATCCAAATTTTCATATCTGAAAGGAATAAAAGAAAACCATTTCTAAAAATTGCATTCAAGATATCAGTCAAAGAATTATAACATTTATGGCCAGTTAAATATTCAAAAATGGCATACCATGATTCTTACAACTTAAAAGATAAAAGTACCTTCATCAACTAAAACTATATCGTTATCTTTTCTTGGAAATATTTCACCACAATTAGAAATATTAACTGGAACAAAAGGTTTGCTTCCATCTACAGTTGATAACCGCTCAAATTTATTCATTACATATATTCCCTCAACAACTCTTCCAAAGAAGACGTGATTGTAGACCTGAATAAACGCAAGATATGCAATTTATATCGCACTGCAAAGATCAAGAAAAACATATTTTCAGCACAGGAAATTAAATGAACTCAGCACTGGAGACCTATTTTTAGTTAGTCATTACAAGGAAAATGTTGATCCCTTTCTAATAAGGCATTTAAACAGTGAGCACCTGAGTGGGCCTAATGTTTAAGAACATCTGTTATCTCCTTGGAAGTCACAAGTTCAAAACTAGTGGGGGGTAGGGTTTTTCATTGGCCCGTTGTGAAAAGGCTTGCAGGTGGGCTTCGGGATGTCTCAGCCACTACTGAGTCACAAGTTACTGGTATATATGGATTGTGGGATGTTGGATATAATCTTGGGAGGTTGTTGTTCCCATGATCTAAAACAAAAAAATATTGTGCATGTGAGCTCTATATTTTAGGTCTTTCCACTTTAGGGGGTAGGGTTTCTCATTTGGCCTGTTGTGATAAGGCTTGAAGGGTAGGCGACCCCACAGGGACGTCTCGGCCCCTGCTAAGTCACAATTTATTGGTATATCTGGCTTGAAAGTTGTTGGATATACTCTTGGGAGGTTGTTCTTCCCATGGTTTAAAAAAAATAACGCATTTCAACAAGATGGTTTAATCTCTCCTTAAATGCGCTCTCAAAAAAGTCTAGCAATTGGAACAAATCCATTTTGTCACTTCCTTATACTAGATAACAAATTGATGTGGATACCTATCTGTTATGACTCTAAATTAAGAAACATAAGAGTTACTCAGAAGGCTTATCGGTGTCCTTGCAAAGGAAGGACAATATTTACAGTCATGTGAACTATTCTGAATTCTGGAAACATACACCCAATGGAATCATTTAGAATCACAATACTTTAGTGTTTAATACTCTGAAAGATCTAGTATACCTTAAGTTTCACAAGAAACCATAAACCAACTTCACACAGATAAACAAAGGAGAAAAAAATTAGTTTACCCACCTAAAAATCCAATTAAGGTGTGGTTTTACCAACACAAAAGGAAGATGGTTACAACAACTATCTTACTCTTCTGCACAACTAAGTGCATGAAGTGCATGCAAAAGAAATATAATTTTTTCATGACATAGGTTTGAAGTGAGTATTTCAAAGTGACACAGGCAGTTTCTAGAGTTGTATTTCAAGAGCCTGGTTCCTCCCTTGTGTTTTTCATGCCTTCATATATTGCTAGATATAATCTATGCTAGTAATACTTTCAGAGTGCTAGGATGGTTATTGAACATATCATAACCACTGGTGCAGGTTAATTGAAAAGATTTTTGGGAACACACACACACACATGCAACAATATGTAAGAATATTTGATCACCTCCTTACTCCACTGTTTGATATTTTTTATTGCAAACCAACACCAGAATTAATTAATAAAACTATGAAGGTTATTGTATAAGAGTGGAATGTAAATGAAAACAACACCTATCTAAGGGTATATGGTGCAACTAAAGCTTCTCATGTATTGCATAGATTCATACTTGACAAGTCAATGCTCATAGAGGTGGTGTATCACCCTATCATTGATGGTTTCAATGCTTCACTAATAAAGGATTAAAATAAAACTTACCCATCCTATCATAAGTACATACAATATTATGGGTAGAATAATTCCACATTTGCTAGAATGGAAGTTAAGTTGTTTTTAGCTATGAGTTTGTAGAGTAAATATTTAGAAGGCATGATCATGTAAAAGGGATTCCTGCACATGCAATTCAAATAGGAATTACATGGTCTATGGTTGAAGAATGGAGTGAAAAAAGGTGAAGATAAGAGCATTTCCTTTTCATTAAGTACATGTTAGAATATGATAGGAGCAAACATGAGTAGATAAAAGGGAAGTAGAGGTGGAGATAAAGAAAAAAGTTGACGAGGAAATAACAATGAAACTAAAAGCTATCACTCCAACTCCCACTTCCCACTATTGAGGTTTCAAACCTAGCCTTGGTCTCTCTCAATCGGAAAAGAAAGTTGATTGTAGGGAAAATGCATAAAAGGACAAATCTTAATTTGGACCAAGATCTGGTGCTTACTACAAAAGCTAATATGATGGACACTAAAGAAGTAGATCCTGTGGCCTTATCATTGAATCAATTGGGTTTTATTGAGGCCAATGTATAAAGCGTTAGTAGCATGGTTGAAAAGTTAAAATGATACAAAGAACTAGTGGAGATTTTGAAGAAACAGGTCGAGTATTATAAAGAAAATCAATATGGTATCTCAGAGTTGAAGTATGGACTAAAAATTTATGATGAGTTAAATCCATTAAAAATATATTGTTACAAGTGAGCCCAATATCTCCAATGGAGATTTTAGGATATGATCACCCTTTGTAACTGGGAATTGGAATGGAAAATGCTGTAAAATAAAATGCAAATTCATTTTGAGTATGTGAAAAAGTGACAATTTGATCTTGTTGTTATCCCCCTTGAGATCCATTATCTCAATTAAAGAGAAATACTCAACATTGAAACTAGTCTCAAACATTCGAAACAAACTTGCCAAAAAACATGGAGAAACAGTTAGGTAAAATAACCTAAATTCACTTTATTATCTAATAACCTAAAAAAACATAATGAAATGAACATTCAACTAAATTAACTATTTACCTTACCTTAATTGTCCAATGGAAAAAACCACCTGTCCCAAAACAAAAACTTATCTAGGTAATCATAGAAGAAGTTTGCACTTTGCCTTTGGGTTGTGCAACTAATCAACATCTGAAGATGATCATTCTAGAAGTCAACTTGCTTGAATCCTATAATTTTCTATCCATAATCTCACATCCTAATTCCTCCAGTATACACCACATGCCAATCTAAAATGCACTACAATAATCAATTATTGAAGTTGACACAAAAAGAGAGATAATGCCGACTTCATAACATGTAGCAGACGTGGTTGATGCAAAACATTTGAATTCATCAATAATTTATCCTCGCATTGAATCATTAGCCATATTAGAGTCAATACTTGATGGAAATTCCAGCCAACTACCACAAATGCAAAGAAGCTGATTTTAACTCCAATAAAAATCCTTCTCTACACATCGGTGGCAGAATATATCAATCTTGAAGATCCCAGCTTTTGGAGCTTGTCATAACCTATAAATAGGCCTACCTACAATATCCTTCTTACCTATAATTATTGTGGCCAATTTTTTTTTCTCTTTACAACCAACCTGCTAATCCACCATTCAAATTGGATTCCCATGGCTGGTACTAACTAAGATATGTCTATCTTTTCTATAAGAATAATGAGTGATTCATTCTTTAATACGAAATCATGTTGGCATAAACAAGGCTATACCCCATTGAATTGAAAGTATGAAGAATTTAATATTCTACATAAATAAAGGGGCCCACATGGACAACATGAGAATCCTTGATAAAACATCAAGGAAGTGCTATGGAAGTGGAAGGGAAAATGGGAACTGCAATGTAGGAAATTTTTATATTGTTGGGGCATACAATAAGAAGATTGTCCATTAAACAAGTAGAAAATGAATAAAAACTAATGTCATGTTACAGGGAGGGAAAATGGAGCCAAAATGCATAGAAAAACTAAGGTACTGAATGGACCAAGTTAACCCGATAAGGGAAATCAAAATCCAAGGGTATCTAAATATAAACATGGCTGCGAATATGAAGCACACATTCACCCACTAATGGAAAAGTTCTCATCAATTTAAATGGGGTACCACACCAACCAATTTAACCTGATAGGGTATGGAAATATAAACATGCCTTGGAACGTCTAGCTGAATCGCAAACAGCATACTACCTCGAGTGGTTAGTAGTCAGCAATAAACTCTTCGACCTCAAGAGGTTAGTATTCAAGAACAAACTCTTCCAGCTGAGGGTTACTTAGCCATTGAACAACTGCAACTAAGGCCCAAGGTTCTTTAGCCCAACACTCCCCATTTCAATATTATGCTCCAGTAGATAATTTGTTGAATCATTCCTAGTTTAAGTATAATATAGATAAGATAATATAGTTTTATGTATGTTTGTTCATTGCACAACTATCACATCAAAGTTTATTTTTAATTGAGATGTCAGTCATACTCACCAGGTGGGATTTTGGGACAATGGCTAATTTTAAAATATGAATGTAAGGAATAATACAGATTTTAAAACACACATGCAAGGACTAAGACAAATACAGTCATAGTAGTAAATGGTCTTCAATCCTAGGATTCTTCTAATGATAGTTCTCTTACTAGGATGCAACTGTGGAAGAAAGCACTGTAAGTAAAATAGTGAACATGGTAATGGAGGTAGGCATGTGACCTTTTCCAGTCCTAATAACTACTCAGTACTATCAAACCACACAAAATTAACTGTAAAAATGTATTCTCAAAAGTTGGATAGCCCTCTTTCCTAATTTGTGCTAATCCACCCACCAACAATATCAAGTTTAGAACTGCCAGACTCATTGGTGGCACAAACAGAGCGGATGCAGCACCAAACTCAAACATTTCTGATTCATATTTTTTGCTACTTCATTTTCCACTACTTTATTGGTTACCTCGAATCCTACCTTCAAGACACCAATAATCTTGCAAACAACTTGGATTAACGCAAAGAGATAAAGTGCACATTTCCCTAGTTAAGCACAAGTTCTTATGGGTTAATATGTGAGACTTCCAAGTGGAAAAAAACCAAAGATGCCTTGTTCCCGAATTGATTGCTATTGTGTTTAATACTTTGTTTGTTTAGGAGTTTAATCAAACAGTTTGCAAATATCACAACAATTGGCACAATTGAAATTCTATTGGATTCAACATTAAATAATAGTACATATATTCAAATCAAGACATTATCTATGTTATTGCAACAAATAAGCTTAGTACATATGGATAAAGTCTCACTTTAATCTGGCCTATAAACAGAACCTTTTTGGAACCTGAATGATATAGATGACTATTTGTTGCAGCTCACTATGGGTGAAAAGAATGATTTTCTTTCCCCCCATATTGTTGTAGCATCCCTCGCAATTGTGCCCAAATAGTTGGATATGACCCCAACCAATGAATATTCTCAGTAAGTGCACCCCAATAGATTTTTAGAATGATAGAAAAGTATTTTGAATGGTGAAAAACTCGAACTGTAATGCCCCAGATTAGGTGTGTTGAGAAATATCATAAAATGTCTCCAATACACCTTGGCATCTCCTCCCTCAAAAGTAAACAACAACATCGATCAACGGTGGATGAGAATGTTCCCCCGAGAAAAAAGTGTGTCCCCCCGTTTTGGATTCACAAATACAAAGGTGTGCCTCCTTGGTAAACCTAGGTCAACATAGACAAACATCGTCCCTTCTTTTCACTAGATGGGATATATCTGATCATGGAGAAGAAAATGAGCACTGCCCCCTTTTGTGTCTTGGAAAACCTATTTTTTTGAAATATTTGCCTAGATATAGTTTGTTGCTTAGTGAAGAAAGAAAATATTCCTTTGATAGATCAAGAAATCCAGTCAAAACTGGTAGCCCCAAAAATCCCCACATATGTCAGAATTCTCCCGCTATTCGAATCAATAAAATGCCATGCCCAAAGAATCATTGTTTTTTTTGCTTTGTGTTTTTGTTATTTGTTTTTTTTGGTCTTTGTTTTACTTCTTATATTGTTTCTTGGATGTTTAATTTATTTTTATTTTTATTGTCCTTATGTATATATGGATATGTGCATTTATTTACATTTTTATAAAAAAACATTATATATGTTAATATGATGATGAAAACAAAGATGATGATCATCATAATAATCAAGACGATAAGAACAATGATGATAATAATGATGACCTCAATGATGGCAATAATTGTTATCATTAGAATGGGGATAATGATAATGATGAACATAGGTAGGATACTATGGGTTCGACACCCATCTATTGTGATATTTAATGTTAGGTGAAGTTATTCATCACCAAATACCCTACCCCATGTATCTAAAAGAAAGGATGTAATAACCATTATTTTCAACAACAACAAAAAGGAAAAAGAAGGAAAACCACAAAAAAACCCATTGTTGTTCAATAATGAAATGGGTAGAATGTCCAGGTTGTAATCACCACTAGTGGAGTTATCATTATAAGGAGGATTTATCATCATTTTGATCAAAGGACATATCTACAGAGATAAATATGTCAATTTTATTACCTATCTCTTTGAATGACTCCTTGGTCCAGCACTCGATCACAAGGCCTGGGATCCTGACCCAAACAGGGATCTAATCATCCCTCTCCTTCCATGCATTGAAATGTGTACTCTATAAATTTAGGCTCATTGGTGAAGAGTCCAGTTGCCATAAGAAATTTAGAATGGCCAAGGCATCCTCCTTTTCACACATCACTGCAAACCATCCTCACATCAAGATGAATCCCTTTGGTGTGTAACCAATTAAATCTTTTCAATTCTTTTCATAGAATTTTAACATGGTATCACACTAAGTGAAAACTTGAATCTATAGTTTGACATGATCCATTTCCTAAATTTGTTTGTGTATGATCTTCACATATTACATGTTTTGTAGGAAATTATCCATTGAACTCGAGTTCTTGTGATAAAATTCATAACCATGGATGGACAATGGTCTTTAGAGGATTGGGTGTGCATAGCAGAAATATCATAATGTCATAGAGGTATTTTTTGTGCTCTCAATCTACATTGTTTTCTTTTTTTTCAAATTTTCCAACAATAAAAATAAGATTGTGCTCTCTCAACCTAAGTAGATAGAATATATTTTTGACTAGTTTTGGAATGACAATTGCAACATTGGACAACAATTTACATTACATGTTGCTCTATTGGTCAAAAATCATTATGTTGCCTCAAAATTATCCTCAACTTGTCAAAGTTGCATATTTCTACAAAGATTGTATGGTTTGATCGTTATCACCCAAGTGCTATCAATGAACCTACATCCCTCCAAGTCTTCTTTTCTTTTAAGGGATCTTTTTGTAAAGAAACCTAGTTCTAGTGTTATCATGCACTACACAAAGTGTTTTCCGAAGGGAATATGCACACTTCAATGATATGGAACAACTCTACCCAATAGCTATAAAATGAAGATACCCTCACTACTTGGGGAGGGAAGCTCTTGGAGATTTAAAGAGTTTGTTTGCATATCTAATCTATTTTCCCTATGAAACAGTATGGATATCCACTAAGCATTGGAATAGGAGAGATCATTACACTCTATCATGAACTTCCTTTCTCTCATGGTCATGTCAGATAGGGAATTAGACTCAACTATGAACTCCCTTGCTCTCATGGTCATGTAGCCTTGGCTCTGTTCCAAGACCTTGTTTAGGGATTCATCTCTACCATTTGAATACCTTGTTTTATTTTCACTACAACTACTATTTACTGAGGTGGAAATCCTTGCTCATATCCATTGCACATGTAAGGACTCTCTTCCTTATAAATCCCTCAAACCACTTTGCAATTATGTGGTTTTGTGATCGAAATTCCTTAATCAACTACTAGAAATTTCCATACCTTCCACGTCTCAAACAAATATTTAATAATATTTTTTCTCTCTCCCATAGTATCATTATAGTGTTTGGTTTAAGAGGTTAGTTAACCTACCCAAGGAAAGTATTTATGGAGGGATTAATCAACACCCTTATGTTGAGGACATGATTATTATTGGTAAACATTTTCTCAAGCATGCCTATTTAAGGAACACTTAAAATCACAATTACCCATTGGACCTCGGATCTAGGAAGTCAATATGATGTAGTATGCAAAACCTCAACCCAAAAACATACCTAATGTGAATGGTGACTGCTCAGTATGATTCTCTTAATTTGCACTTTCTCGGTATCATCCTCATCCTCAGGAATAACATCTAGAGTCCCCCATATTTGTAGCTTCTGACACGAGACGAGTTTCACAGTCTTCATCAAAATAATTGGTGAGCCACCACAATATACACCCACATAAACCTCTTGAGAAGGAGGAATCAATGAGAAATCATATCGTTGTTACCCATTTTACTGAAGAAAAAAAACCCACAGGCCTTATGGCTGAGCAAAAATCCATGCCTCGTATTTCTGTAGCCCTGATGATCCGTCCCCTATTCCATCCTCTCCATATCCCAATAAATCAGCATGGTTTCTTCATCACAATAGACTTCGAAATCAAGATTCCTCATGCTCTAAATGTTGTAATATAAGTTGGGCATTTACCTCTATTTTTTCAATCACTCTTTTACTATGTAAAATAAATCCCATGGGAATCACACATTGGTAAATAGTGTAGCGTAATGATGGAAGATTTGATAGGGGCCATAAAACTTGAGAAACTAATTGATTTTTCCTTGAGAGATGTCCTCTTATAAGGAAAAAAATGTAAAAACAAATTGATCCACTTCTTCAAAGTAACACTATGAGCATTATTGAAATGCTTGTTGCTTCATTCCATTTTAATCCAACACCAAAATGTCCTTAAGAGTACAAAGAAAGTTAGGTTTTGTGTTAATATTGATATCCACTTCTTGTGCCTTATATTTTCTTGGTAAAAGTGAGGGTATGGATGGGGGGGGTTGTCCAAAACAACCTTGTAGGGTGACATTTTGGTAGCACCATAATAGGTGGTATTGTACTGACTTTTGCAAGGGGGGTGTAGGGGGTGGGGGTGGGAGTGGGGGAGTACTAAACCCAATGGACATATCGGTCAATGTAAAACACAATGGATAACAATATTTTTATGGTCAACACCTCACAACCTCTATTAGTTGTTATTAACTCCAATATCTCAAGTCTTGCAATATCCAATATATTATGACATGCATCATCATCATGGGAATCGATGTTTTCATCATCATCATCATGGGAATCGACGTTGTCATCATCATCATCATCAATGCCATATGGTACATCAATGTCATCTTGATCATCATCCTCATTATCATAATCATCAGCATTAAGTACATCATCGTGACAAAATCATCGCCATCATTGTCATTATGGTCACTCATTTGCAATTAGTGTTCTTAATCACTCATCACCATTAGGATTCATGTCATGTAATTGTTAAGGTCATTTATATGTCATTACAGTCATTTCGATGATAATAGGGTCATTTAGATGTCGTTATAGACATTTAGGTTCCATTAGAATCAATTAGGATCCAAATGTGATACCACATGCATAATCATCATTGACATCGATGTCGTCATCATCATCATACAATAAATCAACATTATTGTGTCGCCGTAGTCATCATCAATATAATTGTGATAATAATGAGCAAGGATCCCTACTACCTCACAAGAATGGATGATATAGTCTTATACTTATCAAATCATATCCATACGCTCAATCATAATTATCGTAATGCATCATCATCGTGTTGTTAGGTCCAATCATATGCAATTAGGGTCTATCAAATGTTGTTGGGGACACTCAAATGCCATTAGAGCGATTTAGGTGACATTAAGGTAATTTTTCCCTCATTAGGATTAATAAAGATCCGAAAGTGCCATGATTATGATCATTTAGGTGCCACTATGATAAATCAAGATCCAAAAGTACTATCACATGAATCATGATCATTGACATTGACATTGACACTGATATATCTGACGTTATGTCAGATGTTTTCTGAACACAATTCCTAACTTTAAACCTAGTGTAATACCAAGCGTAGTTTCTTTCAAAATTTCTAGCATTATTCTAGGTGCTATACCTAGCTCTATACCTAGCGCTATGTTGGATGTTTTCTAGGCGAAGTTCTTGGCTCTATACTTGGAGCTACATTGGATGTTTTTCCTACCAAAATTCATGGCACAATTCCTGTCGCTAACCTTGGATTAATATATGGTGTTATGCTATTTAGGAAATTTTGGATGCTATTATGGGTGCTATATGGGATGCTTGTTTGGATGCTAATTCGGATGCTAATTGGGATGATAATTGTGATGCTAATTGGGACGCTAATTGGGACCTTAATTGGGACACTAACTATGATGCTAATTGTGATGCTAATTGGGACGCTAATTGGGACGTTAATTGGGATGCTAATTAGCATCCAAAATAGCGCCAAATTTTAAAAAGGGACGCTAATTGGGATGCTAATTAGCATCCAAAATAGCACTAGATTTTAAAAAAAGGAAACAAATAACGCCATTAAAAGTGCCATGATGTGGAATAGCGTCCACTTTGTCAAAAAAAAGATGAAAAATACAGTAAAAGTGATAATAGACCCTAAAAAGGAAGCTAAAAGAGACGCTAATCATAGGGTTTTGTTGTAGTGTGATGCTGATGATGATGATGATGATGTCGATGATGTTGATGATGATGATGATGTCGATGATGATGTCAAGGATGATGATGATGATAATGATGATGATGATGATGATGATGTTGATGATGATGATGTCAATGATATTGATGATGATGATGATGCTAGCCATGATGATGTTGAGGATGAATATGATGATGATTATGATGTGGATGAGGATGAAGATTTCAATGATAATGATGATGATGATGGCGATGATGATGGTAATGATGATGATGATGAGGATGATGATGATGATTTTGATGGTGATGATGATGATGGTGATGATGATGGTGATGATGATATTGGTGAAGGAGATGATGATGATGATGATTATTACGCTAATGATGATGAGGAGGAGGATTAAGATGATGATGAATATAATTATTATTATGATTCCATTGATGATCATAAATATTAATATGACAATGATTATGATTATTCTAATGAGGATGAACATGATGACGATGAGGAGGAGGTGTAGGAGGAGGATGAGGACGAGGACGAGGATGAGGAGGATGATCATGATAATGAAAAAATTAGTAAATCTAAAAATATATTTTATATACAATCATCATATGGCCCATCATGCACATACCTCCTATATTCCAACATTGCTACAATGTCATTGATATTCTTCTTCATCTAGTGACTCAACATCTGTATCATCATCTGGTTCAAAATCACTATCATTGAAAGGATAGTTCATATCAACATCATCATCAATGCCATTTTTGGTTATATATTCATCATCAATAACATCACTAACTAAGTCATTTTCTACTACATCATTTGGATGATCATCCTCTTGATCAGATTCTTCATCTGACACACTCAATTATATTTCCCAATAACCATAATACCTATTTTTAGATACTTCTGGATTCTTGTCACTTCTAGAGGAAACATTAGTGACTTGAAAGACTATAGTTATCCCATATTCAGATGTTTTCTTCTTGTCATCTAACGTTTTGATGCAAAATTTACGACCATTGCAACACATAGCCTTGTGGAGTACCAACTGCATCATGCCCGAATTCGTAAATAAATATCTAAGAAGAAATAAATGAAATAAATACATTGATATAATAGGAAATAAAGAAAAAAATGAACAAGATAAATATACTTTCCTTTTTATCTTTTAAACCACATGCTAAATCAATTTCCCTTTGTGTAAGTTCATCGGGATATTCTTCTTTATAACGATGCACTGTTTTAATCAATTTATTAACCCCTTCCCATGATGAGGTACCATATTATTTTGTATATATTTATATCCATTCCTCCATCCAATCAAGGTTGTTTGGAATGTGTAAATGCAGTGCATCCCACATGCGACCAAGTATATGAAAAAAGAACAATTAAGATTTGTAAATTAGCTATCATCAAAGGCAATTAAGTTTACCTTAAAATACTGATGGAGTAATAATTAAAATTACATGAGTATTACACACACACACACACACACACACACACACACACACACACACACACACACACACACACACACACACACATATATATATATATATATGAAATTGAAAAATTAATTGTATAATAAATTAAATCTACACCATTCATTTACCTTTCACTTTCCTTTTTCTACCTTTCCCCAACATGACTTCAAATGAATTTACACCATCCACATTGACCTTGAGTTTAGAAATCCACACAATTCAATCTCCTCAACTTGGTGTATGAGATAATGTTCTTGGGCATTGAAAAACATTGGAGCGTCATGAATTGTCCATGCAAGTATTCCATGGAAATGAAATCGTGTCTTCCCTATTGTTATGGATATGTCATACATAGTGATGCCATCTAATAACTTCAATAGCTCATTGATAAGAGGATCAATATATACATTCATATATTTAACTTGGTAGTTACCTAGTTGATCATTCAACATACAATGCTATTTAGTTATGTGTCCCACTATATAAAAGGTGTTCTCATGCAACAATTAAATAAAAAAATTAATGAAATATTATAATTACTTTCAAAAAAATACATGGAATAATCATTGCTAACGTTGTTTCCTCTCTCCTTATACACATCCAAGGTGGAAGGCTATTGTTTATGATGAAAACAGGCCACACTGAGTAAGTAGAACAAAGCTCTCCAAATGGATTGAAACCATCAGCTGCCAATGAAATTATAACATGACAAGGATCATCTTTAAAAATTGGTCAATTTTATTCAATGCTCTTCAATGTCGAACCATATGCAGGCATTTGAAGAACACCATCTTCACTTTTGTTCATTGCATGGTAATCAATAAACTATGCTATACTTTTCCACCTGAATAGTCATTAGAAATGTGGAATTATGGGAATATAACGAAGAACTTTGCGAGGCACTTTTTTTGTTACTTGATCAGTTCGATATCTACTACTTTCACATTATGGGCATTTTTTCTGATGCATACTGTCCATAATATATAATATGATCATTAGGACATGCATCAATAGCTTGATACTCCATTCCATTTTCTTTTATAATCAAGAAAACCTCTCGACATGTGGATGGTAAATTATTTGATGGTGGTAATATAAATTCACCCAACAATCTACAACATTGACAAAAAATCAAATGTAAACAATTAAATTATAAATATTCCATATCCCTAATTTAAGAATTAATTATCCCTAAAAATAGAGGAACAAAATAAACTTTACATACCTTAGGATCTGTGTGAAAGAAGTGTTTAATAAACCATTCAAAACCTTCAAGTTCACCAACAACAATATAGCAGATAGAATGTTTGTTGTTGATCCTTCATAAATAGGTTCTTGGGACTTCTCCAGTAAGGGAACATCGTGAATATCATGGAGTTTGTCTTCATGATCCAATGGAGCGAATGTGTCTTGGATCAATCTATTGATCTCATTTTCACCATTTGTATCAATAACATCATTTTCATCCATATGATCATGAAGAGATCGATATTCAATATTCTAATCTCCATGTTCATCACCTTGTAAAGTAGTATTTCTGCTATTATGTGGAAAATAACTCTCTAGTGGTCGACATTCAGGGGGCATTGTCTTTACATTTACAAACAATGTAATAACATTAGTGTATAATATACAACACATATATTTAAAATGATAAAACATTTTTGTCAATACATGATCAGTAATATTACAAGAAGTACATTATGTAATGAATAATGTCTTACCAAGGGACGATATTCATACCCCCCTTCAGCATGCCCCTTCTCCTTACAATGTTTTTCAATTGTTGTTCTTAAAATCCTACTTGTTTTCAAACCCCTGCAATCATTCCAAGGTAAATAACACTTTCCATCACCCTTCACATCCAATTTTTCCTTAACTATATATATGTTGTATTCAATTTAACGATATATTGATTGAGTTTTTTTGTTCTTATAGGCTATTACAATGTCAAATAAATATACTTGGGAATAAAATAATAAGAGGCATGTTGAGTTTAAGGAAACATTGGAGGTGAAGGGTGATGGAAAGTTTTATTTACCTTGCAATGATTGCAGGGGTTTTCAAATTAAAGGAGACAGGAAATTAAAGGATGAGACATGGAAATTGAAAATTCTAATTAGTAAATGTCCCTCCATGGTCTTTAAAAATAGATATTCATGTGTATCTATCAAATTCTAAGTGACAAATCTATGTTGGCATTAGTCTTGAGGATAAAATATTGAATAGTAGACTCACTTTATGTATGACCCTACACATTAAAGGAGACCAAGAACTTAAAAATAATAACCTAGAAATGGAACAAGATTAAAAATCCAATGTGTTAAACCAGTACTGGAGTCTTCAAATCACACATCGAATAATCAACTGAAAAATGGTTGCAACTATAGCTAATAATTTGTTGAAATATGTATTAAGAACATGTAATTATAGATCAATATGACCGTTACTATGATGATCATTTATGATGATGATTAGTTTATTGTCACTATAACAAAAAACTTTGTGATTTTGTCATTATTACCATGAAATATTATCGCTATAGCGATGAACAGTTATGTATGTCGCTATAGCGACAATTATTGAGGGCCAAGACATTTTTTTTCAAAGTTTTTTATCTATTTATCCACGAATTTTTTTTATTTTAACTTATTCGTGGCAATATTTCGTGTAAGTTTTGAGCCATATGTACTAGTGTATAAATCTACTTTAAAATTTGAATTTTGAGAAAGTCCCTGGTTTGACCAAGTTTGACAGAGGCCCAAAATTGCTCACAATACCCAAAAAATCTACATGCAGTCTTATCTCTCAAATGGGTACCTAAATACAATTTCAATTTTCAATTTTGAGAAAGTCAAGAAAAGTGCATTTCTTAGAATTTAGTTTGACCAACCTTAACCAAGGGCCAAAATAAATTGAAATCTACCAAAAACATGTGTGCATTCTTATCTCTCAAATGGGTGTCTAAATCTACTTTTACATTTGATTTCTAATAAATTGCAAAAAAGTGAAACCTTTTAGGCATTGGTTTTACCAAGTTTGAATAAGGTCCAAAATAGCTCGAAATCCCATAGACATTTGTATGCATGGTTATCTCTCAAATGGGTACCTAAATTCACTTTCAAATTTCAATTACGAGAAAGTCACAAAAATAGCATCTCTTAGACCTTTTCTTGACCAACGTTGAATAATGACCAAAATAGGTCAAAATCTCACAAAAAAAGGTGTGCATGCTGGTCTCGCAAATGGGTTTATAAATATACTTTCAAATTTCAATTATGAGAAACTTGGAAACATGTGAATTTTTAGGGATTGGTTTGAACAACCTTGACTAAGGGCCAAAATAGCTCAAAATCTCACAAAAATAAACATCCACACGTATCTCTCAAATGCATGCCTAAATATACATTTAAATTTGAATTCTAAGAAAATGCGAAAAAGTGTGACCTTTTAGGCCTTGGTTTGACAAAGTTTGATTGAGGTGCAAAATAACTTATAATCCAACAAAAATGTACATTCATGCTTATCTCTCGAATGGGTACTGGAATCGAATTTAAAATTCAATTCTGAGAAAGTGGGAAACATGTAACTTTTTTGGCCTTGGTTAGACCAACATTGATTACAAACCAAAATAGCTCAAAATATACCAAGAATAAGTGTGCATGCTTATCTCTCTATAGGGTATCTATATCTACTTTTAAAATTTAATTCTAACAAATTGGGAAAATTGAAACGTATCTCTCAAATGGATACCCAAATCTACTTTGAAATTTCAATTCTGAACCTTGGTTTGACCAACCTTGAATGAGGATCAAAATAGCTCCAAATATGACAAAACTAAGTGTCCATTCTTACCTCTCTAATGGATATCTAAATCTACTTTAAAATTTGAATTTTAGGAAAGTGGGAAAAATGCAACGTTTTAGGCCTTTATTTGACCAAGTTTGACTGAGGTCCAAAATAGTTCACAATCCCCCAAAAAATATACATGTGGGCTTATCTCTCAAATGGGTACCTAAATCCACATTCAAATTTCAATTTCGCGAAAGTCAGAAAAAGTGAAACCTGTAGACCTTGGTTTGATCAACGTTAACTAATGGATAAAATAACTTGAAATATCAAAAAAATATTTTTGCATGCTTATCTCTCAAATGGGTTCCTAAATCATACTTTTAAATTTGAATTCTAAAAAATTGAAAAAAGTGCATCCTTTTAGGCCTTGGTTTGACCAAGTTTGACTAAGGTAAAAAATAGCTTGAAATCCCCCAAAAAATATCCATGCATTCTTCTCTATGAAATTGGTACCTAAATTCACTTTAAAAATTTAATTTTGAGAAAGTAAAAATAAGTGCATCTCTTGACCTTTGTTTGACCAACCTTGGCTAATGACTAAAATAACAAAAAATTTCAAAAAAAGAGGCATGCATGCATATCTCTCAAATGGGTATCTAAACATCCTTTAAATTTTGAATTCTAAAAAAATGGAGAAAATAAAACTTCTTAGGCCTTTGTTTGACCAATTTTGATTGTGGTCCAAAATAGCTCGGAATCCCCAAAAGATCAACATGCACACTTATCTCTCAAATGGGTACATAAATCCACTTCCAAATTTCAAATTCAAAAAAGTCAGAGAAAGTGCATCTCTTTTACCTTGGTTTGACCGACCTTGACTGAGGCGCAAAATATATTAAAATATCGCAAAAATATTCCAACACTTTTGTCTCTTAAATGGGTGTCTAAATCTAATTTTAAATTTGAATTCTAAGAAATTTGGAAAAGTGCAACTTTCTAGTCCTTAGTTTGATCAAGCTTAAAGGAGGTCCAAAATAGCTCAGAATCCCCCAAAAATGTGTGTGCATGCTTATCTATCAAATGGGTACCTAAATTCATTTTCAATTATCAATTTTGAGAAAGCCGACAAAAATCCATCTATAAGACCTTGGTTTGGCCAACCTTAACTTTTAGGTAGAAATAACTTGGAATCATGCGAAAATGTGCATGCACGCTTATCTTTTAAATGTGTTCCTAAATTTAATTTCAAATATCAATCACAATAAAGTGTTAAGTGCATCTTTTAAACTCTTGGTTAGATCAAGCTTGCACAAATCTACATGCACACTTATCTCTCAAATGGGTATCTAAACATATTTACAAATTTCAATTTTGAGAAACTAGGAAAATGTGCAATTTTATTGGCCTTGGTTTGACTAATATTGATCTATGACCAACATGCACCTTTTATGGCCTTGATTTGACCAACATTGACTAAAAACTAAAATAACTCGAAATCTTGCAAGAATAGGTGTGCATGCTTATCACTCTATTGAGTATCTATATCTACTCTTAAATTTTAATTCTTACAAACTAGGAAAAGTGAAAATTTTTAGACCTTTGTTTGACCAAGTTTGGATACGGTACAAAATAGCTCGAAAATCCCCAAAAAATCTACTTGCACTCTTATCTGCAAAATGGGTACATAAATCCACTTTAAAATTTCAATTCCGTGAAAGTTGACAAATGTGCATATTTTCAACCTTGATTTGACCAACCATGAATGAGGGCCAAAATAGCTCCACATATCATAAACATAGGTTTCCATGCTTATCTCTCAAATGGGTATCTAAATCTACTTTAAATTTTGAATTTTGAGAAATTGGAAAAATGCAACGTTTTAGACCTTGGCTTGACCATTTTTGACCGAGATCCAAAATGGCTTGTAATCCCCCCAAAATATACATGTAGGATTATCTCCCAAATGGGTACCTAAATACAGTGTCAAATTTCAATTTCGAGAAAGTCAAGAAAAGTGCATTTCTTAGACCTTGGTTTGGCGAACCTTAACTAAGGGCCAAAATAACTCGACATCTCGCAAAAATATGTGTGCACGCTTATGCCTCAAATGGGTATCTAAATCTACTTTTACATTTTATTTCTAAGAAATTGGAAAAAGTACAACCTTTTAGGCCTTGGTTTGACCAAGTTTGACTAAGGTCCAAAATAACTAGAAATCCCCTAGAAGCTTGTATGCATGGTTACCTCTCAAATGGGTACCTAAATTTACTTTCAAATTTCAATTACGAGAAATTCAGAAAAATAACATCTCTTATACCTTTGCTTGACCAACCTTGAATAATGACAAAAATAGCTCAAGATCTCCCCAAAAAAGGTGTGCATGCTTGTCTCTGAAATGGGGATATAAATCTACTTTCAAATTTCAATTTTGAGAAAGTGGAAAACATGGGTATTTTTAGGGATTGGTTTTACCAACCTTGACTAAGGGCCAAAATAGCTCAAAATCTCACAAAAATAAATATCCACACTTATATCTCAAATGCATGTTTAAAACTACATTTAATTTGAATTCTAAGAAATTACGAAAAAAGTGCAACCTTTTAGGGCTTAGTTTGACAAAGTTTGATTGAGGTGAAAAATGGCTTTTAAATATCCAACAAAAATGTATGTGCACACTTATCTCTCAAATGGGTACCATAATAAACTTTAAATTTCAATTCCAAGAAAGTGGGTAACATGTAACTGTTTTAGCCTTGGTTTGACCAACATTGACTACAAACCAAAATAACTAAAAATCTAGCAAGAATAAGTGTGTGTGCTTATCTCTATATAGGGTATCTATATCTACTTTTAAATGTTAATTTTGACAAATTGGTAAAAGTGAAACTTATATCTCAAATGGGTACCTAAATCTTCTTTAGAATTTTAATTCTGAACCTTAGTTTGAATCACCTTGAATGAGGACCAATATAACTCCAAATATGACAAAAATGGGTCTCCATTTTTACCTCTCCAATGGGTATCTAAATCTTCTTTAAAATTTGAATTTTAAGAAACTGGAAAAAATACAACATTTTAGGACTTCATTTAACCAACTTTGACTGAGGTCTTAAATAGCTCATAATCCCCCAAAAATGTACATGTAGGCTTATTTCTCAAATGGGTACCTAAATCCACTTTCAAATATCAATTTCAAGAAAGACAAGAAAATTGCATTTTTTTAGACCTTGGTTTGACCAACATTAACTGAGGGATAAAATATCTCGAAGTCTCGCAAAAATATTTTTTCATGCTTATCTCTCAAATGGGTGACTAAATCTAATTTTCAATTTAAATTCTAAAAATTTGAAAAAAGTGCAACCTTTTAGGCCTTGGTTTGAGCAAGTTTGACTAAGGTCCAAAATAGCTCGGAATCCCCCAAAAATATGCATGCATTCTTCTCTCCCAAATGGGTACCTAAATTCAGTTTCAAATTTTCATTTTGAGAAAGTGAAAAAAAGTGCATCTCTTATACCTTTGTTTGACCAGCCTTGAATAATGACCAAAATAACACAAAATTTCAAAAAAATAGGTGTGCATGCATATATCTCAAATGGGTATCTAAATCTACTTTCAAATTTCAATTCTAAAAATTTGAAAAAGTGCAACGTTTTAGGCCTTTCTTTGACCAAGTTTGGCTAAGGTCCAAAATAGCTCGGAATCCCAAAAAAATAAACATGCACACTTATATCTAAAAATACACTTTCAAATTTAAACTTAAAAAAAGTTAGAAAAAAATGCATCTCTTTTACCTTGGTTTGACCAACCTTGACTGAGGCCCAAAAGAGATTAAAATCTCGCAAAGAATACTCCTCCACACTTGTCCCTTAAATGTGTATCTAAATCTAATTTTCAATTTGAATTCTAAGAAATTTGGAAAAAGTGCAACTTTATAGTTCTTAGTTTGACCAAGCTTGAAAGAGGTCCAAAATAGTTGAGAATACCCCCAAAATGTGTGTGCATGCTTACCTCTCAAATGGGTACCTAATTCTATTTTCAAATATTAATTTTAAGAAAGTCAACAAAAATCCATCTATTAGAGCTTGGTTTGGCCAACCTTGACTTTTATGCAGAAACAACATGAAATTATGAGAAAATGTGCATGCACATTTATCTTTTAAATGTGTTCCTAAATTTAATTTCAAATATCAATCACAAGAAAGTGTTAAGTGAAACTTTTTAAATATTGGTTAGACCAAGCTTGGTGATGGGCCAAAACAACTCAGAATCCTGCACAAATCTACATGCACACTTATCTCTCAAATGGTATCTAAATATATTTACAAATTTCAATTTTGAAAAACTGGGAAAAGGTGAAACTTTATTGACCTTAGTTTGACCAAGCTTTATATATGACCAACATGCACATTCTTTGTCCTTGATTTGACCAACATTGACTACAAACTAAAATAGTTTGAAATCTTAAATGTTTATCACTCTTTTGGTCATCTATATCTACTCTTAAATTTTCATTCTGACAAATTGGGAAAAATGAAACTTTTAAGGCCTTTGTTTGACCAAGTTTGGCTAAGGTCCAAAATAACTCAAAAGTCCCCCCAAAATCTACTTGCACTCTTATCTGTCAAATCGTACCTAAATCCACTTTCAAATTCAAATCCAAGAAAGTCGACAAAAGTGCATCTTTTCAACATTGGTTTGACCAACCTTGAATGAGGGAAAAAATAGCTCCAAATCTCATAAAAATAGGTGTCCATGCTTATCTCTCAAATGGTATGTAAATCTACTTTAAAATTTGAATTTTGAGAAATTGGAAAAAATGCAACGTTTTAGGCCTTGGTTTGACCAAGTTTGACCGAGGTCCAAAACAACTCGAAACCCCCAAAAAATATAGATGTAGGATTATCTCTCAAATGGGAACCTAAATACAATTTCAATTTTCAATTTTGAGAAAGTCAGGAAAAGTGCATTTCTTAGACCTTGGTTTGAACAACCTCAACTAAGAGCCAAAACAACTTGAAATCTCGCAAAAATATGCATGCACGCTTATCTCTCAAATGGGTATCTAAATCTAATTTTACATTTGATATCTAAGAAATTGGAAAAAAGTGTAACCTTATAGGCCTCGGTTTGACCAATTTTGACTAAGGTCCAAAATAGCTCGGAATCCCCTAGAAGCTTGTATGCATGGTTATCTCTCAAAAGGGTACCTAAATTCTCTTCGAAATTTCAATTATGAGAAAGTCGAAAAAATATAATCTCTTAGACCTTTGCTTGACCAACCTTGAATAAGAACCAAAATAGCTCGAAATCTCACCAAAAAAGGTGTGCATGCTTGTCTCTCAAATGGGTATATAAATGTATTTTCAAATTTCAATTATGAGAAAGTGGGAAACATATGAATTTTTAGGATTGGTTTGACCAGCCTTGATTAAGGGCCAAAATAGCTCAAAATATCACAAAAATAAACATCCACACTTATCTCTCAACTGCATGTCTAAATCTACATTTAAATTTGAATTCTAAGAAATTGCAAAAAAGTACAGCATGGTTTAACAAAGTTTGATTGAGGTGCAAAATATATTGTAATCCAAAAAAAATGTACGTACACGCTTATCTCTCAAATGGGTACCATAATCAACATTAAATTTCAATTACGTGCACATTTTTTGGCCTTGATTTGACCAACATTGTGTACATACTAAAGTAGCTTGAAATATTGCAAGAATAGGTGTGCATGCTAATCACTCTATTGGGTATCTTTATCTAATCTTAAATTTTAGTTCAGACAAATCGGGAAAAGTGAAACCTTTTAGGCCTTTGTTTGACCAAGTTTGACTAAGTTCCAAAATAGCTCGAAAATCCCCAAAAAATCTACTTGCACTCTTATCTGTCAAATGGGTACCTAAATCCACTTTCAAATTTTCAATTCCAATAGTCTACAAAAGTGCATCTTTTTTACCTTGGTTTGACCAACCTTGAAAGAGGGCCAAAATAGCTCCAAATCTCATAAAAATAGGTGTCCATCCTTATCTCTCAAATGGGAGTCTAAATCTTCTTTAAATTTTGAATTTTGAGAAATTGGAAAAAATGCAACATTTTAGGCCTTGGTTTGACAAATTTTGAAAGAGGTCCAAAATAGCTCGCAATCCACAAAAAGTATACATGTAAGCTTATCTCTCAAATGGGTACATAAATACAATTTCAAATTTCAATTTTGAGAAAGTGAAGAAAAGTCCATTTCTTAGACCTTAGTTTGACCAACCTTAACTAAGGGCCAAAATGACTCGAAATATCGTAAAAATATGCCTGCACGCTTATCTTTCAAATCGGTATCTAAATCTACTTTTACATTCGATTTCTAAGAAATTGGAAAAAAGTGCAACCTTTTAGACCTTAGTTTCACAACAAGATTTGAACCCAAAATCTAATGAGAAAATCATCTTTTTAATTACGATTTTTTTTTAAATTTATGACGGGATGACAACATTCAATATCATAATTTCGTTAGATATACGACGATAATTTATTTTTAAAACCCATATAATATGAGTATTCTGACATGTTTGCTATACAAGCGATGGTTTGCGGAATTTATAATATTTGCACGAACTATTTTACATACAAAAATACACAATTATTTCAATTGTTAATGTGATTAAAAATAGTGAAGTGAAGAGCTTTATTTTTTAAGATCAGTAATCATCAATCAAGCTTGGTATCATAAAATGTCAGAACATAACAATATTCTTGATCCACACGATCAAAATTGTGAATTTCCTTCTAGATTGTGGGATGGACTGAAAAGAAAGGGTGATGGTAAATGCTATTGCCCATGTAGTCATTGCAAATGCTTTAAAAGGAGAAAAATAAAGATCACAACAACCCAAAGACATTGTAGGGAATATGGACATGATGAGGGGGGAATCATTATAATAAATTAGTAAGTTTTTCAATATATATGTCTTTATATTGATTGATTTTGTAAATGTTGGTATCATTTTAATATTTCTTATATTAACTAATATCTTTTGATGGTTTTGTGTAATTATAAAGGAAATACCCTACGGAATATCACCCAGAGGATGTGCTTTCATAATAAGCACTGATGGAACATGGAGCTATGAATAATGAAGAACAAGTTAATGATCATATTGAAGAAGATGATAATATTGATAACATAGTAGAAGATGATAGTACAAATACATTGATACATGATACATTCAATGTTAGAATTGATGATGATGATGATGATCATGAAAATGATGAATTTGATTATGTTCATGATTTACCTCTTCCTGAAAAGGAATACAAACTCCTTTATGAAGGCTCCAACACAAATCTTCTCTCTGCTATATTGTTGATAATGAACTTGAAGGTTATGAATGGAATTTCAAACACATCAGTCACACCGATGTTAAGGTATGAAATATATTCTATCACATATATATGATCATGATAAAAGTTATCTTTGTTCCTCTGATAATTTCATTGTTAATTCGTAAGTAAAATTAATAACGATGAAACATGTTTCATTAATATTATCTAGGTATTATATTAAATATTTTTTACTTTAATTTGTTGTAGCTTGATAGTTGAATTTTGGTTAGCATCATCAAATATTTTATCTCGCACATATTGAGGTTTATCTGTATTCATGAAAGAAATTGGAATGCAGTATGAAGCAATTGATGCATTCCACAATGACCATATTATATATTATAAAAAACATGAATTTGAAACAAAATGTGTAGAATTTCATATCAGTAGATATCGAATAGATCAACTAACAAAAAGGGTTGTTCGCAAAGCTCTTCGTTATATTCACATTATTCCACATTTGCAACGATTGTTTAGGTCCAAAAACATGGCACAATTTATGGATTACCATGCACATAATAGAAGTCAAGATGACATTCTTCGAATTCCTGTAGATGGTTCTAAATTTGGAGATATGGAGGAAAAATGGCCACACTTTAAAGAACAACCTCGTAATGTTAAGCCTTTTTTGGTAGAATATGATGTCAATCCATATGCATAGAAGAGATCTATTTAATCGATGTGGTCTATTTTTGTTATCAACAATAACATTCCTCCATGGTTGTCAATAAAGAGGGAGGACATAATGTTGGAAATGATTATTCTAGGTATGTGTCTACAACAAATTTTTTTAATATAGTGGCATCTCATTTGTCATATTTTGTTGCATAATGTCATATATTTTTTTACTTTTACTGTTGTGTATTATTTATATGTCTTAATTGTTGTAATAATTATATAGTTTATATGTTCAAATCAATTAGGTAAGTACCAAGTTAAATATATGAATGTATATATTGAGCCTCTTATTGAAGAACTACTAAATATATGGAATGGCATCACTATGTATGATGTATCTAGACCAATACAACAAAGGAAATTTCAATTCCATGCAATGCTTGTATGGACAGTACATGATTCCCTAGTGTTAACCCATTTTTGTGGTATGTAATTATAACGTCGAATTTAATAGTATTTAATTTTATGAAGTTGATATATTATGCATGCATGTTTTTTATATAATACATTCATTTTATATAATTATAATTGACAATGTTAATCCATCAATTCTTATATAGGTATTCAAACAAAGGGAAAATTTGCATGTCTAATTTGTGGTCCTAAGATGAAATCATGTCCTTCAAAAACTTTACGAAATGACGTGTTTGATGAGAATATGCACTTCCTCTCTAAGAATCATACGTATCAAACTACCGATAAACATCTATTCAATGGGAAGAAAGAGACTACATTAAAACCACAAAGAATGGCACCTCATCTATGGAAGTTGCAATATAATAGAAATCTACAAGGTACGTATAGATGAAATTGTCTATCATCATCATATATGAAATGTTTTGAATATTTTTTATTGTGTTTTGTTTATCATCTTAGACATTGATTTCTGTAAATTATTTATGAACTGTGATTCATGATGGTCGTCATGATCATCATGAAGGAACTAATGAGATTCCATGAGGAATGAAAAGTTATCCTAAACAAATCAATAGGTTGTTGTACTATGAGCACCTACAAATTGCTCATCTATTTGATACAATGCATATCATAAAGGATGCGGTTGAAACATTATAGCGAATATTGGATCTAACGAGTGACAAAGAAAAAAATGTCAAAATTTGCAATGACATTTAGGAATCCAATCATGCAATGAAATATCATTCAATCACATAGAAACGGAGAACAAATTTATATAAAATCACTTCCATGGTTGTTAACGGAGCAACAAAACAATTTTGTAAAAGAAGTCATACGAAAAATTAAATTTCCCGCCAGATTTTATTCGAACATGAACAATATCATAACCAATAAAGGTGATTTCACAGAGGTAAAAACAAATTATTGGAATGTATTCATCAAGGTAATTATTATGGTATATATATTGTTGTATTGTTTTATTCTCGTGCATATTATTTTTGGTATTTTTTGTCTACTTTTAAAAAAAAAAATGAAACAATTTTTATGTTGTTACATTATGTTATACCTATACCTCTCCTAAACAACTTCGACAACAATGTCAAACAAGTTATATATGATCCTGGAAAATACATGAGGTAAGTCGCGATATTTTCCATGTATAAATTGTTTTTTAACTTCATCGTAGAACTGATATTTGAAGATATAAAGTATTGGAGGAGATAAATTCCACTTTTGATGTGTGAAATGAAAAAGCATCTACCTTTGACATTTTTCATTGCGCAAGAAAACTACCTCATACACCAAGTTGAGGACATTGAACTGTGTGGACCGGTACACTCAAGGTCCATGTGGATGGTTGAGATGAACTTGAAATTTTTGAAGGGCTTGGTTAGACAACGAGCACGTCTTGAAGGTTCTATGGTGGAAGGATATATGGTATACTAGAACATGATGTATATTAGTGAATACCTTCCTAAATTAGCATCGAATCTCAATTTAGGTCATATTTGTGATCTAAAATCCAATAACAATTTCGAAGGGGAGTACCTCACTGGGAAAGGTAGATCATAAAACGTGAAAGGTAATTATTATATAGTGGAGATTAATTATAGTACACTTTGACTATTGATTTTTATGTATATATCATTCTTATTTCATTTTTCATATTCAATATGCATCAATTAAAAGTGTATCCCTTCATGTTAAGTGAATATATATTTGTACTTAATTGTAATTTTACTTTCATGAAGGAGTTGGTCGTGAGTAGGATGCACTTCATTTATAGATAGTAAACAATCTTCATTGGATGAAGGTATAAATTGAATGATGTGAACAATATGGTAATGGAATATCATGGGAAGGTGTGGATTCATTGGTTAAAGCAACACATCACAATGGAGACACCATTCTTATAGAAAGGGAAATTGATTTATCATATGGTTTAAAATATAAGTAGGAAAGCATATTAATTATCCATTCTATTTTTTTTTCAAAAATATTGATGTACACATTCATTTCCCTCCCTGCAGAGCATAAACATGCACCTAATCACGATCAATTCAGGACGTAACATTTATGTGTATGGATTGTTGCAAACACCATAAGGCTATGTGGTGCAATGGTCATAAATTTTGCATCAAAAAGTTGGATGAAACGAAGAAAACTTATGATTGTGGGATAACTGCAGTCTTTAAGGTGACCAATATTTCCTCTAGAAGTGACAACCATCCATAACTCTCAAAAAATCGATAATATGGGTATTTAGAAGATATTATTCAGTGTTATTTTAACTCCTTCAAATTAGTTCTATTCATTGTCAAATGGTATAGGTTACGATTAAATCAGCGTTATCCCTATAGAACTATTATTGAACATTATAATAGATTTACCATGGTTAATAAATTAAAACAAGGTTGTTTGATCCAGGAACAAATCCCTATGTTCTTCCAATCCAATGTGAACAAATATTTTACTCTCAGGTTCTAGGTAGAGGGGGTTAGTCATTTGTCGTGAGACACGAACCAAGGGGAAGGCTAGTAAATTATAATGTGGAGGAATATAATAAAGTGGGTATTGAAGAGGAATACGATGTTGAGGATGATCAACATGAGTTAGAGCATCATGTTCCATAGGAATATGGAAAAGAATTAGTTGAATCAGATTATGTAGCAGACAATGTCCATGAATACGATATCGATGGTGATGATGATATGGCCAATCCTTACAATCCTGAATCTGGATCGAATGATACATATGATGAATTTCATGAAGAAGATAATGAATTCCATTGAATTGTATGAGGTATGCCTTAATATATATTCTCTACTCTATATATGAGGTCTTTTATGTTTTTTTTCATTTTCTTGTATGTTGGCATATGCTATAAGAGACATTGATTCTTAGTTAATATGTCAAAAAACACATGAATAATTGTTTTTTGTGCATATAATTTGTTTGGTTATGGGGAACATGAGTGTGACGTGAGGGTTTATTCTTGAAATAAATAGATTCTCAGTAATGCAATTCTCTTGGTGTTATCCGCAACATAATCTTCATCCTCCTCTTCTTCATCTTCATCATCATCATCATCACCATAATCATAATCATCGTCATCGTCATCGTCGTCATCATCCTCATCCTCATCCCCATCGTCACTGTAATTATTATCATCATCATCGTCGTCGTCGTCGTCATCATGTATATCATCATCTTTGTTATTGTCATCATCATCCTCATTGTCATCATCATCATCTTCGTCATAATCATCATCAAAATTGTCATCATCATCATCCTCAGCATCATCATCCTCATCATCCTCATCACCATCATCATCGTCGTCGTCAACATCATCACCATCGTCATCATCATCATCGCCACCATTATTATCATCATTATCACTCTCGTCATCATCATCTCCATCATCATTATTGTCATCATCATCATCATCATCATCATCCTTCTCATCCTCATTGTCATCATCATCATCATCTTCATTGTTGTCGTCATCGTTTTCGTCGTCATCATCATCACCATCATCATCATCATCATTGTCATCATATTCAACATACTCATCATTGCCACCATTATCATCATCATCATCATTATCCTCAGCATCATCGTTATTGTCATCATCATCATCGTCATCATCATCGTCAGCAGCATCAACATCACCATCATCATCATCATCATCATCATCATCCTCATCATCATTGTCACCATAATCATTATCATCATTGTCATCGTCATCATCATCAGCGACAACATCATCATCAGCATCCTCATCCTCCTCATGATCATGATCATCACCGTCATCATTGTTGTCATCATTATCGGCATCATTATTTTTACTTATGTATTTTCTTTTATAATTGCTAAAAAAAATTATAAAAAAATATTCAATATAATTTTTGTATCGTATTGTGGTAGTAAAGTTATATACCAAAAAAAATATTAGTATATTCATACTGTAATAGTGAAATTAAAAAAAAAGTATTTCTAAAATTTGTATTGTATTGTGATAGTGAAGTTACCCAAAAAAGTATAATATTTGGTTTATGATTGAATATACTATTATTATATTTTGATGATAGTTTCAGTTATATATTAAGAATTAATTATTTAAATGGTTAAACAATAAATTTTACTTTTATTTTAAAAATTAAATTTTAATATTAAAATTGTGTATATCTTTAAAAATTAAAAATTATAAATATATTTGATTATTTAAGCAATTTGTATTTTACACTAATGTGTAATATAACTTAATTTTGCTACAATATGTAAAATGCTAAATCAAAATAACAAATTAAAAAAAATATTATAAATTTCAACCTGCTTAGACAATATAAGTTATTTGAAAGAAAGCTGCCTCCATGTGAGGTTATTTCCAAGCTACCTAGATACCTCCAACACTCAATCATCATCATCACCGTCATCACCATCATCTTCTTCATCATCATGATCATCATCATTCCCATCCTTTTCATCTTCATCATCATCACCATCCTCATCATCACCATCCTCATTGTCAACATGATCCTTATCCTCTTCGTCATTTTCATCATCATCGTCATCAACATCAACATCATCATAGTTATCCTCTTCCTCATTTCCATTATCATCATCATCATCATTATCATCATCAACATCATCATCTACATCATCATATTTGTTATCATCAACATCATCCCCATCATTGTCGTCTTCATAATTTTCATCAATATCCTCATCATCAACATCCTCATTGTCATCATGATCCTCATTGTCATCAATATCCTCATCGTCACCATCATCATTGTCATCATCATCATCATCATCATCATCACCATCATTATCATCGTCATTGTCATCGTCATCATCATTGTCCTCATAGTCATTATCATCATCATCATTGTCCTCATAGTCATTATCATCATCATTGTCTTCATCGTCACCATTATCATCATCATCATCATCATTATCACCATCATCATCATCATCATCATCATCATCATCATCATCATCATTATCATCTGTTGAGTATGCTTGTCATTGATGTCAAATAAGTTTAGTAATGACAAAGGAATAACCTAGGACATGATGACATGGCATGTAGGATGAAGTTGGCATAGATAAAATCAGCCTGTTGTCCCCCATCCTCTGGATACTTCACCTTCCAAGTATAATGAAAGTAAGAATCCTCCATAGGTGACCTAAGGTTTTTAAAAACTATCTAAGGTTCAGCACAAAAGTTCATAAGGACATTTTCAAATGCCCACCAAATGCAATATTTGTGTAAATAAATTCATCAAACAACATGGGTCTATTCTTTGGTGATATGTCTGTCTACCCATAGTTTTTAGCTTTCTTTCTCATGGTCACATGTGTAAGAAGTAAACCTTGCCAAAATGAGAAAAACCAAGTTTTGACAAGTGTTAGATACAGGAGATTAAGAGGACATTTTCAGATGCAAAACGATGATGAGGATTGATTGATTCTCTAATCAATCAATTGAGTTCTGAAATAACCATGGTATAGGGTCATTGATCAACCATTGATCACTGTAAGGATCAATGGAGATCCAAACACTAATCCATTCTTTCAAGCCTTACATTAATGAACGGTTGAGGACGAGGCAAGGTAGATATCGATGGTCAGGATTGAATCTGACACAAGAATATATGAGCTTATTAAAATTCAGAGGAATTGGAACAATTCAAGTTGGATTAGACAATTGAGGGACTACAATCCAAGAGTTTTCATCAAAAGACGGGGAAAGGATCTGCAAAGTAAATATGCATGGAAAATAACATTCTGGAGCACCAAAGTGAATTTTTGTCTATGATAGTTAATCAATGGACAAGGAGGATTATGTAAGCGATCGACGGTTCATAGGAGTTGTAGAAAGATATTTGCGGAAGCCAATTTCACAAAAAGTTGGAAAGCACATCCGAAAAAATCCACAACCTGACTACAGAAAGAACGTTGCAGTCACAATTGTGAAGGCACACATGCAACCCACAACCCACAATTGTAGAAGGGTCATTGCGGAAGAGATTTTCAGAAGTCATTTTGGAGAATTTATGAAAATTCGACTTGCAATCCACAATTTGCAATTGTGGAAAAGGAAAGTGTGGACACCAATTGCATAAGGAAAGTGCCAAGGCACATCTGAAATTGCAGAAGGAAGGCACGTGTCCATAATGAAAGGGTGTGGGTGATGAAAAGAGTTATGACTGTATCAATTAAACAAGGAGGGTGACTGATAAATTTAAACAAAGTTAAAAATGATAAAAATAAGCTACATGAACAAAACTAAAATATAGAATAGATTCTATTATTCCTGTAGATTTCAGATCTAAGAAGAATATACATGATAAGATTAGAAAATAACAAATTAGTTAATTCTATTAAACATATTTATGATGAATAAAAAGGGGCATGACTATATAAATAGAGAAGTGATTGTTAGTTAAGGGACGTGTTTGAAAAGACATCATCTGTTGTGAAAGGTCACTATGAAGTTGTGTGTTGGTTCAAATGAAAAGACACGAGTTTCGAAGATTGAAGAGATGTGGTGATATGCATGTCAGATGTATTTATAGATAGAATTTTGAGAGGAAGAATGTGTCTTTGCATTATAAATCCATGAGGAAGCAATAGTAGAAGATAGATACCAAGGAAGTAATGAGAAACCAGTGATAGAATTGAATACATAAGAAGATCTGGAAGTATGATAAAAACATATTAGGGTGGCAAAGTGGTGCTAAGGAAGGAAACAAGCCTACAGGGGGTTGCATCCTCCTACTAGTAGTGGCTGTAAAATAGGGTGTTGTTGTATCCTTGTATATTGTAGTAGGAAGAAGAACTGGGGTGTTGTAGTAGGAAAAAATATGGGGTGTTGATGCATCCTTTATGTAGTAGCAGATAAACAATTTTGTAAAATTCATTTTATTAATGAGTTTGAGTTTTTGGTTTTCTCCTTGAGGTTTCCACGATAAAATTATGTGTCTCAACTTGTTTGATTCTTTATGTGTCTTATACTAATTGTTTTAATAAAAGAAAAATAAGAAAATATTGATTCACCCCCCCCTCCCATTATTACTGGATAATTCAACAATTGGTATCAGAGCAGGATCCTTCACTACACTTTAATCACAAGAAGGGAGATCCTATTAAAAACCACTATTGATCAACAAGAAGGGTTAGCCACCAACATACCTCCATTATTTACAGGAGATAATTATGCATGTTGGAGTGTAAGAATGAAGTGCCATCTAATGTCTATTGGATAGAAAGTCTAGAGTTCTATTGAAAAGGAGTACAAAATACCAGGTGACCAACCTATAGAGAGAGATGAACTAGATAAATATGAAGCCAATGCTAAAGCCATAAATGAAATACTAAGTGGGTTAAAAAAATTATTATTTGTGAAATTCATGCAATGCAAGATAGCCAAGATGCTTGGGAAAAGTTAAAAAATGTCTATGTGTAATGTCCCCAAAAATCAAAAATAAAAAAATATGTAGGCTAGTTTAATACTACCTATCGTGGACATTAATTTATCTTTTGCGGAATATATCTGTCTTTGTTTACTAGATATAAGTGTCGTAAGTTTCCTTTACCTTTCTATGTATTTTCCTAAGTATTGTTGATGTAATTATGCACTATGTTTATATTACTCGAACCGGTTAAATGATTACTCTGTATCATGCATTTGCGTATGCTAGTTCAGTTATTCCTTACTTCATGTTTATATGTTGTGTACTTTGTTTATTGTTTTATTTATGAAAAGTTATGACTTGCCTTTAACTGTCAAGGGGTGGAGTGGTGGAATTTGTATCCCTTAAGGGACCACTTGGAGAGGTAAAAGGTTCCTCCTTCGTTTACGGGATTTACTTAGTTCATTACGAACTAATGCAAACTTCCCCTTTTTGTGCAGGTTAATTCATGAATGGAATCTATCTATGACAACTAAACGTAACATCCTACGGCATGCTAACTATGCTACACTATCCTATGCATACCGAAGATAAAAGGACTAAATTCCTGGCCTAATTGTTCCTACTTTCTATGTTTATGCGGAGTTGGGGTTGTATGACCTGAATCTTCTTGGTTGGAATTACTGTTAGGGTTTGGTCTATGATAATTTTACTTGATATTTATTTTATAACATGTAAGTTTTTAATGTGTAAATCCTAGGGTTTAAGGCTTAAATCATAACTCATGGAAAACTTTATGTTAATTCTTTGGAAATACTATGGGTTATGTGTAAACCTTTCATGGCATATTTCATATGACATGAAACTATGGCTTAAATATACCAAAGAGGGTTTTGATGGGGGTTCAGTGCAATTGCGAAAATATTGTGGTTTAAACTATGGAGATGTGGGTAAAAATAAAGTTTATAGTGGAAACCATGCTGGTGCATTTATGGCTCCTTGGAAAGACTGGGAAACGAGCCACAAATTTTGGCTTGGTCGATTGTGTGGTTCACTTGGCTCTATTGCTGGTGGTTTGTGTGGTTTTGGATCTTGGGCGTTTGTGCTACGTGGAGTAGAAACTTCCCCCACATCGAAAGGTACATGCTCAGCCTAGTTTTGCATCATTGTTTCATTGTTTTCTTCAACTGGGGGTTCATCATACTTCTCATGGCTTTGTTTTTCAATTTGTGCAGGTGACAGGGTGTCTTGGACTTCGTAGCTTGTCGATGGCTCTCTAGACTATCTATGCAACACTTTAACGGGTAATCCCCATGAATCAATGTAGGCATTTACCTCTGCGTTTGTGGGTGATAAAGTGTTGCACACTATTTTGGGAGGGCTTATATCTATGTAGTTTTGGTTTGCAAACTTTCATAGTTGGTTTGGCCTTCGTATGGTGCTGGGAATACAAGAGATGTGACTGTAATTGACTTATTACTAGAAGTTTTAAATGTGCAAACGTTGGTCAATCATGTTTGTTCAAATGAAGACTTGACTCTGTAAATGATTTTTGGTTTGTAATTAAATCATATGGATTTAATATTTTAATGGAATGGTGTTTCATTTGGACTTATATGATGTGAAATGCCTTGGCATTATAGTGTCATTTCTTGCAATGGTACTATGTACTCATGCCTACTTTTAATTTACTGTTTATTCTTTAAATTCGTGGATTGTATGGTTGGTTAAGGTAGTGACTGTATGCGCTAACAATAGGGTTTAAATTACCCCTTCTCAGCATTATACTTGTTGGGTATAATTTATTGTTTGGTTGTGGCTAGGGTTTCTCCTCACAGGCGTGAGCCTAGATCAACCTTTGTGGTGAATACACAACTGGTACACTTTTTTTTATAAGTATTTAGATGTGAGACTGTGTTGGTGGTTTATAGTCGTGAGCTTTTAGAAGCGATGACTCAACCTTTAGCGAATACACAACTGGTGAATAGTGTTTTGAAATTGTTCTCTAAGTGTTTTGGTTCTACTAGTGTAATTAATATTTGGTGTAAACTATGGTTTATGTTGAAGCTTTCATGGGAATCTTGTCATGTGAACCCTTTAAAGTGTTAATACATTTGGTGTTTTAAAATTGATACCCACAGGATTCGATTCCTGGGCAGGTGATTTGATTTGGTTTTGTTTATAATAAAGTAATCTTACAGGATTGGATCCTGGGTTTTCTAACACATGGACTGGTTTTTCAATGCAGCATTATGGTTTTTATTTTTATAATCTTATAGGATTCGATCCTACGCTATCTAACACTTGGACTGGTGGTTGACACAGCATGTGTATTTTTGTTTTGGCAATGATGCCAATAGGATTTGATCCTATCTTTTTTTAAATGGATATGTTGGTTAATGATTTGGTTTATGTTATGTATATAATTGATTCTTAGTTTTTGTTAGAATAATTTGAGATAAATGTAATTATATTTATGCCTACGTCTGGACCTTAACAGGTCTCGATGGCTGTTTTTTATGTAGAGGTTTTTATAATGGAAATAAATGTATGGGGTTTGTTTAATATTTATCGTCGTTATGTTTATTATAGGATTAGTATTTAACTATTTAATTATGTGCATCATATTTATGATACAATTGTTTATAATGGATTTATTAGAGGAAATATTAATAAGCGTGCTGGCAAATGAAATCTTCTAGCAGTGGAAAATGGGGAGTTAGATTTTAAATATAGAGTTTCGTTTCTGTGTATTTAATTAGTTCTTTTGGTTGGTAGTTTATTAGTTAATTTTAATATGATCTAACCCTAGTTGATGTTCTACACAGAGTCTAGAAAATTACAACATGAGAGAAGATTGAATTTTAAAATATGAATGATGGAATAGTAATGCAAAAATAATATATACCATGTTTTCCTATGGTTTTGAAAATCGATAAAAGTATATGTGACCATCTATAATTAATAATAATAATAAGATCTATATTTTCCTAACTAGAAAATCATGTTTGAGTAAACAAAATATTCTTGTAACAAAATCTTTATATCTAGGGTTTGTATGAACATGTAAACTAAAATAAGCCTAGTTGTTTTTTATGTTTATGTAAACAAAATAACCTAGCTATAGCAGGAAAATACTATTTATCATTCCATATTTTAATCCCTTCATTTAGTAAGAAAACTTGTATAAAATATAAGGAAAATAAAGAAACCTCATACCTGCAAGTTGAAGTTATTTTAATGGCTGGAAACCCTGCAAACTCAAACACACAACATTAACAAGGACATAGACAGTTCTAACCTTTGTTCAGTTAATCGAATAACTTGGAAACTATCATGTTCCACCCAACCATGAATTGAAATTGTTCCTGGTTCAATGTGGATCCCCTCAAGTTGGTTCCAACATGCAAGTAGCTTAGAGCACCTAAGGTAAGGCTTCCCTATATGGGATAATAGGTTATGTATTAGTTTTCTTTTCCTCTTGGGAAAAATACTCTCCAAGAACTCTCTTGAGAATAATGAGATAGAATGATGGAATAATCAAAAGATCCCCAAGCCTCTCTTTGGCTTGGGTCTTTATAAACAGACTTTAGTAAAAGGGGAAATTAAATCAACAATCATTTGTGTTCTTGAAATAACCCTTTTTATTTAATTTAGGTGAATTTAGTATTCATTTAATTCAACTTAGGAACTCTTTGACTAGTTCCCACTTTGACTCTTTTAGGTATTTAATATTTTAATTAATATTAGTAATAAATAATAATGCATAGGTCCTTCCATTATTATTTATAGTTATTATTATTAATACATATGCTTACTCTATTATTCACATTATTTATAAGCTATATATACTTATATCCTTGTTTAAAATTTTTACTTTAGGTATCATATAGCATGATTCTTAATCACATCATACTTTTCTTTTTAGCTTATAATCACTTATTATTAAGGCTTGCAGGTAGTGAATAGGTCAACTAGGTTAGGCAACTCTAAACCTCCTTGCATGTTGGATTACCTCATTTAACGTGGTAGTTCTTCAATACTTGATGAAATACAGAAATTCAAAATTTCATTTAAGCACTTAAAAAATAAGTAATATGAGATCAATGTTTTATCAAACTCATTTTCACTCAACATATTAATTTTTTTCAATAACTCCTAGCATTTATCCAGATCCCATACTAAACGCTAAGAAATAGGGAGTTACAACTTAGTGCGATTCCATAGCTCCTCGCTCAACACTAATTCTAGGATGTATTTGTATGATACACCTAGGGATACAATGGCCAAGGATCCTATGTTCCAAAGCTTATTCTCAACATCAACTTGGAATGCTCCAGGGATTATTCCCAACACTTCCAATTCTTATCTTTTCATGTGCTTCAGAGCTTCATGCTCAACATGAAGGTTTCATATTTCATGTGCTCCAGAGCCTCTCGCTCAACACAAACATTAAAATACTCATCTACTCTAGAGCCTCTCGCTCAACACAATCATCAAATAATCATGTTCTCTATAGCTTCTCTCTCAACACAAACATCAAATACTCATATGCCTCAGAGCTCGTGCTCAACAAAAATATCTCATGAATTATGTGCTTCAGGGTCCCTTCCCAACACATGAAATCATATACATAAAACATACGCAATTGGATTACACCCAATATATCAAACAAATCATCATTCTCATGTACAGTGGGGTCCTATGCCCATATACAAAATAAAACATCAAATCAACATCATATGCAATGGGGATTATTCCCATAAGTGTCAAGTCAAAAATTCAGGATATTACACTATGAAGGAGCATCCAAAGTCAAACAATCCAAACTTCAGACATACAAAGGACAGTTTGAAATCCTAAAAATGAAAAAGGAATAAAATATTATAGAATATATTCTATGAGTAGATGATATTTTCAATGCTATTAGAGGACTTGGAGGAGAAATAAAGGAGAGAGAAGTAGTTGACAAAGTACTAAGAACCCTTCCAATGAAGTATGACTCAAAGGTGTACACTCTAGAAGAGCAAGATGATCTTAAACTCATGATAGTAGATGAAGTACATGGGATATTCACTGCCTATGAGATGAGAACAGGACAAGTTGGGCCATCAAAGAAAGAAGAAACATTTAAATCCTCAAAAAGGCCAAAGAAGTCTGAAGCCTTATCCAAGAACCAATTAGAGAACATGTATGATGAAGAAGCTCTTTTCATCAAGAAACTTGAAATAGGTACTGAAAAATATAAAGGAAAGATCAAAAGATTAAGACCGTGTACAAGAAGAAATTTAAGAAAAAGAAGAAAAACTTCTATTCCAAGGAAGACAATGATGATGAAGAGATAAGTGAAGATGAAGAAATTTTGTGCATGGGAATAGAAACTCAAGCTCAATATGGTGAATCATATGAGGAAGGAGAAGTAGACCTAAAAGCTGAAATCATTAGTGCTCTTGAATAACTTGCCAAAATGCAGGAAAAATAACAACTGAGTCAAACCAAATCATTAGTGACTTGAAGACCCCGATTCAAGAGGCCAAGAAGATTTAAGAGGACCTATATTTGCATCTTAAAAAGAGAATACAAGAATCTTAAAGCTTTGAAGAAGATATTATGCACCTTAGAAAGAATTTTGATGAAGAATATATTAAGTCTAATTTTTAAAATAGTTCAAAGACTCTAGATGACATATTGAGTAGCCAAATACCATCAAGAGATAAATATGGATTAGGATATGACAAAGAAAAGAATCCAGAATGTTTCTCCCTCGCAAACCAAGGTAGAAATAAAAGAAGCTATGCTGCTGCACTGGAGAGTCAAATTAAAGAGGAGGAAAACAAGAAATATGCTCCATCCTCTCATGACAAAGATAAAACTAATGTGATGCCTAGAAGACCAATGACAAGTAGATATCAACAGATATTTTTTTGTCATTTCTACTCTTGTAATATTTTTTGTCATAAATCCCTAAATTGCAGAGCATATGGAAATTTCTGTGACTACAAGAAGAATGCATCTAGTAACAAACCAAAAGTAAGAAACCATAAATTTTTTACACCTATTCAAAGATATGACACCGAGTGTTAAAAATGAAATAAACATGTACATATAGTAAGATATTGTAACCTAATTACTCCTCCACATAAGGTTGTTGCAAAAGAGTTCCAAGACAAAAAAAAATAGAGAAAGGTATGGAAGAAAAAGAAAGAGGAGGAAGAATCCATGATTTCTCTATATGTGTCAGAAAAGAAGAATCTATGGAATATTGATAGTGGGTGTTCAAACCATATGACAAGAGATACAAAAAAGTTAATAAGCCTAAGAAAATATAATAAGGGAAAAGTCACTTTTGGAGGTAATATGTCTTCCAAAATAATTGGAAAAGGTACAACTTCTATCAATAATAAGATCAAAGATGAAAATGTGTTGCTAGTGGAAGACATAAAGCCTAATATCCTCAGCGTAAGTCAAACATGTGATCAAGGGAACATCTGCACTTTTGACTATGAGAAATGTGAAATAAGAAGAAAGGACTCGGAAAGTGTTGTTGGGACTGTTGTAAGAAATTCAAGTAATGTATACATCCTAGAAAATGAATAACTATGCTACATGAGTATGATTGATGAAAGTTGGTTGTGGCATAGAAGGATGGGGCACTTAAAATTTGACAATCTTATGAAAGTAAGTAAGAAATAAGTTGTAAGGTATTTTCCAAAGATTGTTAAGCCTCTAAATTCAGTTTGTAAACATTGTCAACATGGGAAGAAAACTAAAACCAACTTCAAAAAAAAAGAACATATGACCTCACATCCATTAGAAATAATTCACACTAATATTTATGGACCAACAAGAACTAAAATCTTGCAAGGAGAGTACTATTTCATGTTGTTCATAGATGACTATACAAGGATGAGTTGGGTTACATTTCTCAAAGAAAAATCAGAAGCTTTTGAGAAGTTTAAATTTTTTCAAGTAAAAGTTGAGAATGAAACAAATTGAAAATCAAATGTTTAAGGTCAGATAAGTGAATTCAATGAATTTTGTGAAAACCATGGAATTAAAATATTTCTTTCATCCCCAAAGACACCTCAAAAAATGGCGTTGTGGAAAGAAAAAATAGGACAGTCAAAGAAGCTGCCAAAACTATGAAAAAACAAGCAAAACTTCCATATTTGTATTGGAGGGAAGCATTATATACAACTATTTATATACTAAACATAGGACAACTCAGAGTTAATAATGATAAGACTGTTTACTATATATGGTATGGAAGACCTACCTCAGTCAAATATTTAAGAGTGTTTCACAGTAAGTGCTAAATAAAGAGGAATGAACATGACCTCAGTAAATTTGACTCTAGAACCGATGAAGGAATATTTTTAGGATATTCTTCCACCAAGAAAGCATATACATGTTACAATAAAAGGATACATGAAATCATAGGAAGTGCAGATGTAAGGGTAGATTACATGAAATAAAAAAGAATAAAAAATCGAAGATGTTAATCAAAGAACAAGTGGTGAAGGAGAGAAGGAAATCTTGCAAAAGTATGAAAGTGATCATGATAAATGAAGAAGAAGAAGAATAAGAGAAAAGAGAATATTCACAATAAAGTGAATATGAAGACTCTCCAAGACCTAATAAAAAATATCCATCTAGACGAATACAAAAGAATCATCCTAAGACACAAATCATAGGTGACAAAGATGTTGGAGTTAGTATAAGAAGAAAACTAATATTTAATGAACAAACCTTACTATCAGTGGTGGAACCTAAGAACTTTGCAGAGGCTAGCAAACATGATGATTGGATAAAATCCATGAATGAAGAGTTGGATCAAATTGAGAAGAACCAAACTTGGGAACTAGTTCCAAGACCCGCAAATAAGAATATTGTAGGAACCAAATGGGTCTTCAAAAACAAGTTCAATGAACATGGAAATTTTTTATAAGAAATAAAGAAATATTAGTCTGTAAAGGATATGTCAAGTGGAGGGTATTGATTTTGAAGAAACCTTTGCAACTGTAGAAATAATTGAAGCAATCATAATGTTTTGGAATTTTCATGTTATAAAAAATTCAAAGTATATCAAATGGATGTCAAGTATGCATTTTTTAATGGGAAACTAGAAGAGGAAGTCTATATTGAACAACATGAAGGTTTCCTCTTGTCAAAAAATGGAGACTATGTTTGCAAACTAAAAAGGCACTCTATGGTCTCAAGCAAGCCCCAAGAGCATGATTTTCAAGGCTGGATAACTACTTGAAGAAATAAGGATATAAAAGTGGAGCCACTGATAGTAATCTATACATAAATATCAAAGATAAGAATATGATCATTGTTGTTGTTTATGTGGATGATATCATATTTAGAAGCAATATACAAATACTAAGTGTAAAATTTGCTTCTGAAATAAAGAAGGAATTCGAAATGTCAATGTTGGCTGAATTAATATTTTTCTTAGCTGAATTAATCTTTATTTCTCAAACCAAGTACATCAAAGACATGATTAGAAAATTTAAGATGGAAGAATCCAAGACTATTAGTACTCCTATGATCATTGGTTGTAAGTTAATAAAGAATGATGAGTCCTTGGAAGTGGATCATACCATGTATATATCTATGATAGGTAGACTACTATATGTGACAGCCACAAGATCAAATGCGATACAAGATGTAGGATTGGTTGCTAGATTTCAATCATATCCCAAATAAATACATGTGAAAACAATAAAAAGAATTTTTAGATATTTAAAATAAACTATGGAGTATGGTTTATGGTACCCAAAATGTCAAGACTTCACTTTAAGAGAATTCACAGATGCGGATTGGGCAGGAAGTGTTGATGATCGAAAGAGTACTAGTGGAGAGACAATATTTTTGAGAAATTGTTTGGTATTATGGTTAATCAAGAAACAATCCTCCCTAGCAATATATACAGCAGAGGCTAAATATATTGTTGTTTCATTATGATGTACTCAAGTCATTTGGATGAAGAAAACATTGGAAGAATTAGTTGTGAAGTATGAGCATCCAATAGTGATAGATTTTGACAATACAAGTTCCATAAACATATCAAAAAATTCTGTCATGCATTCCAATACAAAGCACATACAAATAAAATATCACTTTCTAAGAGATCAAGTGTCTCAAAAAGTGGTCAAATTGGAATATATTGATACTAAAGTACAAATTGTTGATATATTCACTAAGTCGCTACCTAAAGAAGAATTTGAGCATCTTAGAAATAATTTGGGAGTAACCTCCTTACAGTGAGAAAAAGAAGAAAGGAAGCATGTTAGGGGGATATATGTTGACAGTGGGAGTTGTCAGATAGAAGCGTTTGTCATTAATGTCAAAGGGGGAGAAAATTGGAAAATTGAAAAATTGTTGCCATCAATGCCAAAGGAGTAGAATGTTGATTATGGTTGTCATTGATCTCAAATAGGTTTAGTAATGACAAAGGAATAACCTAGGAAATGATGACATGGCATGTAGGATGAAGTTGGAATAGATAAAACCAACATGTTGTCCCCCATGCTCTCAATACTTCACCTTCCAAGTCTGATGAAAGTAAGAATCCACCCTAGGTGATGTAATGTTTTGAAAAAATGTCTAAGGGTCGGCACAGAAGTTCATAAGGAAATTTCTAAATTCCCACCAAATGTAGTCTTTGTGTAAATAAATTCATCAAACAACATGGGTTTGTTCTTTGGTGATATGTTTGTCTACCCACAGTTTTTAGATTTCTTTCTGGTGGTCACATGTGTAAGAAGTAAACCTTCGAAAATGATAAAAACCATGTTTTGGAAAGTATCATATACAAGATATTAATAGGACATTTTCAGATGCAAATCGATGAGGAGGACTGATCGATTCTATGATCAATTAATTGAGTTCTGAAATAACCATGGTATAGGGTCATTGATCGACCATCGATCACTGTAAGGATTGATGGAGATACAAACACTAAATAGTGCTTTAAATATTACAGGGATGAATAGTTGAGGATGAGGCAAGGTAGAGATCAATGGTAGGGATTGAATCCGACACAAAAATATACGATCTTGTTAAAATTCTAGAGGAATTAGAACAATGAAAATTGGATGATACAATCGAAGGACTACGATCCAAGAGTGATCATTAATGGATGGGGAAAGGATATGCAAATAAAATATGCACGGAAGGTAACATTTTGGAGTGACAAAGTGAATTTCCATGTTTGATAGCTGATCAACAGACGAGGAGGATTCTGTAAGCGATCGATGGTTCACAGGAGTTGTGGAAAAATATTTATGGGAGGATATTGCAAAATCCTGTTTCAAAAAAAGTTGGAAAGAACATTCCCAATCCACAACCCGAATGCGAAAAATAACGTTGCATCCACATATTTGAAGAAGTCGTATTTTGAAATTTGGGAAATGCATACCCGCAATCCAAATCCACAATTGTGGAACATTAATTGTGGAATGTGATCATGGAAAGGGGGATTGTAGAATCATGACTATGGAAGGAATGATGCGGAAGACAATTGCGGGAGGCGATTGTGAAGGCACACCCGTAACCTGCAATTATGGAAGGGTCATTGTAGGAGAGATTTGCGGAAGTCCTTTTTGAGAATTTATGAAAAGCTGAACTACAATCCGCAAATTTTAATTGCGAAAAAGGAAATTTGTGGACTCTAATTGCAGAAGGAAAGTTCCAAGGCACATCTGCAACTACGAAAGGAAGGAACGTGTCTAGAATGAAAGGATGCGAGTGATGAAAAGAGTTATGACTGTATTAGTAAAACAAGGAGGGTGACTGATAAATTTAAACAGAGTTAAAAAAGATAAAAATAAGCTACATGAACAAAACCAATATATAAAACAAAGTCTATTATTCCTATAGATTGCAGATATAAGAATAATATACATGATAGCATTAGAAAATAACAAATTAGTTAATTTTGTTAAACAAAGTTATGATGAATAAAAAGGGGCATGATTGTATAAACAGAGAAGTTATTGTTAGTTAAGGGACGTGTTTGAAAAGACATCATCTCTTGTGAAAGGTCATGATGAAGTTGTGTGATGGTTCAAATGAAAGACATGAGTTTCCAAGATTGAAGAGATGTGGTGAGATGCATGTTAAAGGTCTTTATAAACAAATTTTTGAGAGGAAGAAGGTGTATCTGCATTATAGATCCAACAACAATAACAAAAGACGCATACCAATGAAGTAATGAGAAACCAATGACATAATTGAAGACATAAGAAGATATGGAAGTCTGATAAAAACATATTGGGGTGGTAGGATGGTGGTAAGGAAGGCAACAATCCTGCAGGGGGTCACGTCCTCCTTTCAGTAGTGGTTGGAAAATAGGGTGTTGTTGCATCCATTTTCGTTGTAGTGGGAATAATAATTGGGGTGTTCTAGCATCCTTGGCTGTTGTAGAAGGAAAAAATCTAGGGTGTTCATGCATCCTTTCTATAGTAGCAGATAAATTTTTTTGTAAAATTCATCTTATTAATGAGTTTAAGTTTGTGTTTTTCTCCTTGAGGTTTCCATGATAAAGATATGTGTCCTAACTTGTTTGGTTCTTT